>JBBPQP010000126.1:0-46546 GCA_038092555.1 Boletus subgraveolens
CTCAGCGCATCCGCCTAGGTGGCGTAAGTCTTGCTGCTTGGCATCACCTTCGCTGCTCAACCTTCCTAGTATGTGGCGCCACGAATCACAAACGAGCCCTTTCTTTCTTGCCCGTCTTTTGTGAACCCCGCGCTGCTTTTTTTGCGCACGCCTTGTGTGCGTTTGTCAAGTCGTCTGCTTGCATCCCCATAATTTGCTTATATGCAATCGATAATGATATCATATCAGTCGAGGACTACCTATGCTATTCACATGTTTTCACGTACCTCGGTAGCCATCGCTCGCGAGTTCCTAGTGTATTTATTTAGGTCTCATACCGAACGGAGTCATTCTTGCCGTGCGTGAGTCATGGTAGACCGCGATCCGGGGTGACTCGACGTGATGACTATTGGCGCACGATGCATGACCATCTGCTGGGCGGTTGCGAGCGATCCCAAAGGGCCTGATGATATGGAGGGGATGGATGGTGTGCGATCCCCAATGGGGCGTCGGTTGGCTTCACGAAGCGAGGTGACCATCGATGACATCCGAGATCGAAATCGATCTTAACCTGGCCGACCCGATCATGGCGTCGAGCACGCCAGGCGGAAATCCACAATGGTGGTGAGGAGTACGATGTCTTGGATGGCCATGGCCATCGCTCAGCCTCGGTCATGGTGCATGTCAACTTGAAAAAGAAAGAAGAAGGAATGTATCAGCCTCATGGAGCGGAACCAAATCTTTTCCGACATTACACGGCGGGCCGAATTATACCTTCAATACTTCCGGAGTTTCTACCATTTCTTAAAAATTATTACATACAGCTACCGGCTCGACAGGGTTTCAATGCATCAACGGCTCCCCGCGGCACCGGGTTTCACCTGCGCGTAGAGACTTGGGCACGAGCACCCTTTCGCGCAAACCTCGTGTTGACCCAACAACCACGTAGCAAGATCCCAACATTCTCCTACTATGAATCCACACCAAAGGCGTCGAAAACGCACGAGTTACGACGATCGTGTTCACCTGATCAGCGGGTCATCCCAAATGTCCATTGGCCGACACTGGACAGAGCCAAGCCTAAATAGATAATCGCGTCGTAAATGTTGTATCCCGAGTATCCGAAGTTAGCTGATCGCTAGCCGGCCTCGTAGCTATCCTGAGAACATATGAGCATGCGAGGACATAAGAGGGCATACAAACGCACCACAGGTAACATCAAAGACGCTCAAGAGACATCTACTGTGACGGCCGATCCCATTCCGCCTGGGGAAGGTGCACAATGTTAGCCCTTGCTATATGAACAACGACCGTCAACACAGTCTGGAGAGAAGACTGACCGAGTCACAAGTGACAAGAGAAATATGGCATTCCTACTTTGGAGGTTTTCCTTTTTTTGACGTTTTACTTTTCTACATTTGCTAGCAGACGAGATACTTAGATCGGATGTTCTCGCGATATCTGTAGAGACGTGAAATTAAGACTCGATGGTTGGTTACCAGAAACTAGTGACGTACCGCTGGGGAGCATGCCCATGAATAGTTTCTGGATTAATGCATGTAGAAGAATCAAGACGCTTCCTGAGAGCCTTCCTCGATTAGTGAGGGCGTTCCCTTTGATCGTGTGATCTTGGTGCACGACCAGAGTGGAAGCGACGAGAGTAAGTCGCACCACGAGCACATAGACGAGAGTTCTTCAATGGTGGCGGAAGAAAGTCAGGCACCCCGCCACTATGGGCGGAAACCTAGATGGTTCGGTGGTATCGGCGGCTGAGCAGAAGCTTCCCACGTCAGTGTGTGACAACGAGAGGAAACGGGCTGGAATGCGCAACCTCTCTCCGAATTTGATAGACGAAGAGCAGCAGGGACCTGCCTTGAAGCTAACGCATCTTCCAAATCCTTGAAGAGGATGTACTTGTGTCCCAGCAAGGATAGGCGGACTATCTCGAGAGATACCTGCGCCTCCAAAAGCCTTTCAGACGCGCGAAACACGTTTATGGCTAGATTAAACCGGATGTGAAGGAGACATACTCTCGAGCTTGGGACGCCCGAGGAGAGGCTTCCTCGTGTATAGAAATCGTCTCATATGTTGTCTCAATTGACGACGTACTCTGCACCGTTGGAAATATAACCTGATTCCGGCCGAACAGAATCAAATATAAATGCCGATGGACTCCACCATAACGACCTACCTTCAGGTCCGTAAACTTTCTCACCTTACGAAGTGCTTTTCCAGGATCCACCACGGACGGCAAGCTAGGATCGTCAAATGTAGCCTCGGTTTATTGCGTGCACAGAGGGAAATGGGACGTCTGAAAGAGAGTGGAGGAGGATGGATGGTCGCTTCAATCTCATACCCGTCTGCAAGCGACTGCTCAGAGATGCGCGTGAGGAGTCTTGGTACATACGTCTAATACACTACGCTCCAGTTGGGGTAGAATCGTCATTCCAAGTCTTGGGTATACGATACAAGTCAAGCCCCTCGTCGAGGATTCAGCATTTCAACAAGTGGTCAATGGCGTGATGCGGCACGGTGAGGTGAAATACTACCCCCAAGGCCCCACATTCTCCGTCTAATCTGGTTCCCCGAGAACCAGATTAGACGGAGAATGTGGGACCTTCCTAGGGCAACCAGGTTAGGGGTAATATTTCAACCCTTACCATCACGCCATTGACCTTCACCTGACCATGCTAGCCACCAGCAAGAAACCCTTAGTCTTTTTTCAGTCTGTTTCCAGGCCTACCACCCGTTCTCCTTGTAGAGAGTACTTCCCAGACGTCGTCGGTCCCGTCTTCAATATCCGGTGCTCCAGGGTCCAAGCCGTCTTGCTTCTCGCCCAACGTGGGATCGTCCATCTGATTTGACAGCGAAAATCAAAGTCGGAATGATACCCGCATCAAGTGTCGCGGTGCAGGCTGTGGAAGTAAGGAGGTGTGACCGAAACGGACTTGTCGGCTTCTTCTGCCTCATCTTCTTGATCGACCGAGTAGAGTGGAGTGTTGTCGGCCTCCTGGGAAGATGTACCGGGAAAAGATGCTTGAGGATTCACTAGCATCCGGTGTGCAGCAAAATCTGCCAACGAATCGTCGAAGAAGTACGAAGAGAGCTTCGAAACAGGGATGGCTAGCTTTCTCTTCATATTCGACAACACTTGATTCGTCGCGTTTTGCTTCCGTGACTCGACCTCCGAGGTCCAATCCTCCTCTTGACTTGAATTAAACGAGAAGTTGTCGAACACTCCTGAAGAGCCAGGGGACTGAGCAGGTTTTTTCGGCGCCACGGATTCAAACAAACGGAGTGTGGTGGCCACTCGATTCGCCAGGGTGATTGCAGATGGTGCCGGGAAAGACACCGTGGAAGTAGAGATGGACGAAGCGAGGGTAAGTCGACGAGATTTCCAGAAGACTGAGGTACTTGCAACGGAGAAACGGCGGGAGAGCGATCCGAAAACGATTGGACGAGAGTCTGGCAGAAGCCACAACCTCACCTCCTCGATCGTTTGATCAAAGAGCGCACGACGTTGGGGAGGCAGTCGTTCCAAGTCCAACCAACTCTGGGCAACGACCGTATTCACCTCGTCCTGTTCGTCCGACGCGGCAGGGGCGGAAGTGGCTGATGAAGACGAGGAATCCAGAGAGCTAGAAGTGCCGACATTGGAAAGTGTCTTCGAACAAGCAAGCTCTACAGAAATCAAATCGCTGGGTCTTCTGGTGGGTTCGACCGGTTGCTTCGGATACGCGCTGTCGAAAAGTTGCCTGAGGTCCTCCTTCAGCGCCGACCTGACCTTTCGAGCGACGAGCTCTTTCGGCTTCAGTTTGGCAAGGTCGGATTTCGGCACGGCCACAGAGCGTGATTTGAGCGACCCTACGTCTGCCAAAGGGTTAATATGGGGCTACAGTGCGGTAGGTTCGTCAGGCAGCCCAGTGCGAGATCATTCAACTATGCATACCGTGGACTTTACCTTCGGAACACCAACGTTCCTCAGGCTCTGCATGCTAAGCTTGGCGAGCCGCTTCCTGTGCGTGTCGCCAGCGGGAGGATCGCGTAAATAAGCGAGCACCTCGAAGGAAGCGTACTTGTTCTTGATCAATAAGACCGTATCGGAGGATGACGAGCGGTAGGAGCAGTAGAATGTAATAAAGATGGCAGAAATCGGAGGGAAAGTGCGACGTCTGTATCCGAAGGAAGGAGAATGGGTGAGGGGGGTATTTAAATACCAGTGAGTGCCAACCGCCCGATCATGCTCACGGCGCTGGAATACTACGACGTCAGAGGTGTGAATGAGATGACATCACCGTAAGTCGTACCCACTCTTGCTGCCAGAGAAGAGTTGACCCATGAGCTTGATAACGAAAAGCCTGGATACACGGCGGAAGGCTTTGGGACTTGGGTAACTAACCTCATTTCATTAGTCGTACAGGGTGTGCGAGTAGGTGTCCTTCTGGGGGCCCCACTTCGAGGAATTCCTGCATTGAAAGTTTCAATGTGGGAGCGGCACAAGTTGCAATTCAGGGTAAGTTGCGAGTCTACCACCGGCACATACCTAACACTTTTTCCGCACGGACACTACCATCGGCACGTGCAAGACCAATGGCTTGTACCTAGTGCAGTACAGGTTTCGTGCTCCTGTACCGGATCTCCTTCAAGCTAGCCCTGCTTCTGATCCTCGACTTGGCAGTCCAACAAATTCTGCGCCGGTGGAAATGTCTTGCTCAACATTTGGAGGTGATCCCTGATCTTCCAAGTAACAATTAGGAACTATCGTTCTCCTACGAAGACCTATGTCACAAGAATCCTTTCATTCAATTGAGCCTGACTAGTCTATCATCAATTATGGAGGCTGGACTCAGGAATGGTCGCGTCACCTACCGAAGTCGTCATAGGTGTAACCCCGTAAAGTCCCACGAGCAGATTTTCTGCCAATGCTAAAGTCGGCATTACCCGGGTTATAAATTACATTCTGTCCATCCTAAGTGTGTACAGTATGTATGTTACTCGTCATTCGTCAAATGCAAGAATATTGCGAAAGAAAGCATGCGGAATCATGTCTGCCAGTGTACTCTCTTCAAGAACTGTCAACACGAGTGAAATTGAGGTTAGGATTGGAAGGAACGCATTTTAGTAGCACGACGCACAATGACTACCCACTAATTCAGGTTTTCTGACCCGCGTCGCAACCACCGCATCTTCGTTTGCGTGTACCACGGTAGCAAGTAGGACAGAAACGACCATCGCAGGAGTCGCAACGTTGTAGTTGTATGCACGAACTACAGAACGTCTTGCTGCAGCCCGCACACCGCGTGCCTTCCAGGCATGGCCCGCAAATCTTCCCCATACAGTGACCGGCATTGCATTCTCCTTCGAGTGTCACCCCCTCCGTCGCGTCTGGTCCTATAAAAGGTGTCCAGTCTTCTTCTACACAGTCATCGCACAACGTCGTGCGACCGCATTCGACGCAAAATTGGATGTACGCGCACTCGTAGACGCAATAGAACCGTCTGCACCGTGGGCATTCCTTGAAACAGTTTTCCGTCGGGGATGTCTTGCAGTCATCGCAGATCCAGCACTGCTCGCATGTGCACCAGAGCCCACCTTCTGGAGAGCACGATTTACAGACACTGCTATATCCGCCCACTCTTGACCAACACTTTCCGTTAGAGCAATGAGGCCGGTCTTGGCCCCCAGTGCAAGAAGAACAACCGATAGGCTTGGTTGGATGTTCTCGCGCACTATTTGGTAATCGCCGGAAGTAGTAGCTCAGTGACCTATTCAATCCATCTTTTGGTCGACCTAGGCACCACGTCAATTCGAATTGACAGAACCAGAGGTTGCAATCGGGACATTGGCCGAGCGACGGAATGCCCTTCGCACTTTCCAGGCACGGGATACACGCGGACGTGGAACCATGGTGGGAGCACGACTGGAAAGGGATGAGTTGAGAGGCGGCACAATCCCTGTTCAAGCACATGATGGCATGGCACGAGGTGCACGGCGCCGTCTGTATCTCGCATAGGGGGCATCGCCTGTGGGTGTGAAAGGAATCGGGGTCTAGGCATGATCCAGTGGGGAAAATGCCGTTACACTCAAGACGTTCAAAGAAGTCCTGATATTCGTCAGTCTGATGTTAGGTGTGACGGACTATAACCTCACCTTCCAAGCAAGTTTCTCTTGGAGTTGGCGTGCCCTCTCTCTCGCCCTCTTCCTCTTCCACACGTCTTGTAAATACGGCTTGATCTCTTCCTGAGCATATTCGATCTGCTCCGGTTCGATGGGAAGATTGGGCTGACCCTCACACTCCGCGGTCTTTGTTTGAAAGTCGATGATCACTTGCTGGACTTGCATGGCAGGCGTGTTTTGGTGCAAGACAGCTTTAACTGGGAAAGGCTCGACATCGGTATTTCCAACGGGATAGAGTATGCTTGCATAGCGAGTCTTGACGCCCAGAGGAATGCTGGAGGGGTCGAGGCCAGCTTGCTGGTCGGCAAGCGCGAAGGCGCGATCAGCGAGTTCGGCTAAGCACCGAAATGTGCCCTCCGTGCGGGCGGGAGCGACGATATCAATGAAGAACGCACCCAACGGCTGTTCAGATTGAGACATGATGACTGGAATGATATCTAACCGGTTTCAAGGCACTTTCGCGAATCGCGACGGGCCCCGACTCGGGACAAAGTTGGAACGCGTGAACCATCCAAATTGGGCAGAAATGGCCCCTTTTCCTTTGAATGCCCAAGCTACAAGACACTATGAACACTGTGCTGCATAACCTGCACTGAAATTTTACCAGCCAGACTTTTCCAGGTGGCAGCTGGGAGTGAACACGATCTAAATAGAATAACTTGTCCTCCAGTCGAGTACAAATCACCGTCAGGAACGGTTTATTTTATAAGCATAGTCATAGATTGGCGTGGGAGGTATCTCAGTTACACGCTAGGGTCGTACGTTGCCACTGGCCTCCGAGTCGCATACACATCCGTGACAAAGTGGAAGCAAGTAGTATGCAATAGTATTAACAGCGACTCCGTACCGCGAGAATGATATAGTATACGTACACCAAGTCCAGTGACTAGTATCAAACTAAGCGGACATATCATCATCATCCCTCACGACAATAGCTCCCTCATCATTGTACCCAACTCGGAACTGCGATCCGTCTACCCACCGTTTCCACGCCGCAACGAAACCTTTCTCCAGATTCTTGACCCATCGCCGAGTATCAAACAGAGGCATGATTTCACGAGTGAGGAAAAGACACCGACGGAGATGCTGGAGCTCCGAGCCCTCTGAATCGAATTCTGCTTCTCCTTCGTTCGATCCAAAGGAAAGCCTTTCAACGTTGGAGCCCCAGTACGCAGAAGCGAGCGTGACTGCGCGTTCTTCGTATTCTTCCCGGCTGTGAACTACCATCTGTTTCCCCAATCCGGTTGCGTATGCCAGACTGGCTGACACACGGGAAGCCATTTTATGTCTATGACTTGGCCATAGACAAGCTATGATCGGAGTGCCTGACCAAAGCACGCTGTACATGGCATTAGACATGGTATCATTCAGTTCACAGGCAAGATACGTACTCAGCCGCGATAGTGTGAGCGCTGCACTGTTTTTCAGCATAACGGGGGAGACCTCTGTTAGAATGAATTAATCGGAAACGAGAGATAAAACCTACCTCAGCGGTGTCTAGAACGAGATCAGCTACACCGCACCGAGCGATGTGGATCTCTTTAGAGGCAACGTCCGTGAACCTGATCCGAGAAGCGACTTCGGGGCCTGCCCATGCCGCTGCAGTCTGCAAAAGATTTGGCTCTCCCGCCGCAGGAAAACGAAGCAACCAAAGTATACTGCGTCGAACTCGAGAGAGGATGCGCAACCACGTCCAGAATATTAGCTGGAGTGATTCGTGAGTTAATTTGCTTGGTAAGTGATGCCTAACTTACAGGGTCAATCTTGTAGAGCTAAATGTCATCCATCAGTTTCAATAGGCCGGGATCAATCATCATACGGTACCTGGTTGAAGTTGGCAAATATGATGACATCCCTACGCGTTGTCTATCAGCAATCTGCGTGTGGAGTGGACGTCGAGATAACAACTCACTTCGGCAGGTCGGGGAATATTGTCGCTCTGAGCTGGTCTCGACGTCGCAGCTCATCTAGCCAGCGAGATGACGCCATTTCTGGTTTATCACTGTATGAGCCATGGGACTGCTTATGGTCTGTTGCGAAATAGGTGTGCTACATCGCACGTTAGCACCATGATGACATACAATGATGTTCTAACTTACGGGCATATAAATCGGGCATTCAGTACTGGAATCTCGAAGCTATCAGTTTGAGTATGTGTTCGTTCACCTTGGTTACGCACTAGATCCAGTCGCTGTCGGAGCATGCTGGGTCACTCCCTTCGTTGACCGGAACCCCGACGTCCGGGGACATCTCACCGGACGACCTAACGTTCGGGGATCGTCTGCGAGCGGCACAGACTTGAACAAATAGATCTGGGGGGCAGACGATCGGATCGCACACGAGGTAGTCGCACCAGCCTATACCCGTGTCAAAGCTTTGATGCTGAACGACGGAAACGCAGACGGACCCGCTCCTAATGTGCCCGCGAAACCCATCAAAGATACCTGAACGGGAGATGGTCTTGTAGCGAAGATCTCGTTTCTTGAGCCTTTGGTATAACCGCCCAAGTTTACGACTGCGCAGAAGTCATGTAAAACCATTCGGGAATGTCAAGTCACTTACGAATGTGAATCTGGTCTTGCATGATTCTCTCTATTATGCTGTCGATTGGCCAAGACGAGACATCATTAAAATGAAACTCGGTCTGTCGTTCGTAGTACTCTCGATAAGAAGATCCATCTGTAGGGCTTGTAGCGTAGAGAAAGACATTAAACCGCTCCCTGTCGTGCATCGTGAAAACAGATTTCATGAGATGTGTCAATGGGTGGTCACTGTCAAAGAAGATGTTATTTCGGAAAGATTCAAGCAGAAAAACACCCACGTAAAATCACTCGACACATAGCCAACGTTTATTCTGCCATGAAATGGCGGAGGAGGTGCTGGGTACACAGATAAGTTCCTGCCGAGGTGGATGAACGTTGTGAAGGACGTATGGAGTGCATTTCTATGCGCAATTAATCGAATAGTTCGAGCCGTCAGCGGAAGGGTAAACTGCGAAAGTCTCATGCCAGAGTTTCCCCCGATTGAATCGATGGACTTACCGTGTGAAAGGGTAAGATCAATGGTAATCTTGGGCCTTTAATGGTCGAAATGAGGCCAGAATTTGGGACCGTCATATTTTCATAAACGCGTGTCATGCTTTCATGCCTAGAGTGGTAAACCTGACCGTGGGTCTTGATGTACAACAAATGTTGGATTCGAGTTTGGTACCACTCCATCAGGCGTATAAAAAAGCTAGCTTCTCCACGAGACCATGAGAGTCGAGTGGGGTCATCTTGAAGGAAGTACCCAAAGCGAGTCTTCCATGCATTCTCCTCGAAGGGGGAAAGTTGCCCCGGGTGAGCGCTCCGGACCAGAGCCATCCAATCGTCAAGTGAGTGTGTGCTGAGCAAATTCGTGGTTTGATTATGTGTATCCGAGAGCTGTTTCTCGCAAACCTCGATTGCTTTTTGCATCCAAGTAGCTAACGAGACTTCAGTCGTTCTTCGTTTGAACGTGCACAATTCGACTCACCTCGCCCATTCCAATAACAAACCGCGTTCGTCGCTTGGCTCAGTCCACAGTATGCATCTACGAATTCAGGATTCACTGAGATCGCCCGTTGGTAGTATGGGATTGCCTCAGCATACTGGGCCTGTGGAACATAAGAGCCTTGAAACAGTATCAAGAACGAAGCACGGGACTAACCAAGTCCCTCAAGGTATTAGCCATGTTCACCAGGGCAATATCCAGTTCAGGGTGGCACGCCAGCGCATGGTTGAAGACCCTTTGGTGGTAAACATCAAGCTGAATCAGTGGGATGCAAAAAATCATCCAGGTTTGGAGAGCGCACCCAATCGCTCGGGCCACGTGTCCGGCATCCTTCAAGAGAGAGCCAAGATTTGAAAGTAAATGAGGGTGCGATGGATCGAGTCGCAAGCCTTCTTCGTAGTACAATCGCGCAACGTCACGAGCGCTAGTTTGTTCGCCGTGTATACTTGTAACCACTACCCCTGAACCAAGGCCGCACAAAATAACGCCGATATCATTCATGGCGGAGGCATTGGGAAAGAGCGAGGCTGCGAGATAATGCATGATGAGAGCCAATGCTTCAGCCGTGCAAAATGGTTTATCGGAGACGTTGAAGAGTTCGGTCGTCTGAGACCTTTGGAATCCGCGGGCGAGACATAAAAATACAGATGCCATTGCCATCTTACCCTCCCGATAGTATTGCTCGTCGGAGAGATTGGTGGGCAACTGTGCGGCCTGGATTGCAGGCAAGTAACCCTCCTGCGAAGAGAATATGAAAGTTGACAGTTGATGTATTTCGTTGGGGAACAAGATGACGTTGGGCAAGGTATCCGTTATTGGATCGACCAGCAGTCGTATCAAGTCATCGCCAGCGTTATGGATTGCTTGAAGGATGTCGAAGTTTGGATCGCCAATCTGAGTAAAAACATTTCCGGGGCCAGGGGACGCTAAAGGGTGTATTGTGGAAGAGGAGACGGATGGGGAGCGGAAAAAGGACAGAGCCATTGCAGTCGCCCAAGTTGCGACAACGACATCGCGAAAGGCCAGTTTAGTAGCCTTGGGGGGATAGTACGACTCTGGCTTCTGAATGGCAATTTCGATCGCGTGCATGTAACATTGTGTTGTAGCTGGAATGGTGTTGTCAATTCTGTGCATGAGGTTTCCGATATTTACTAAAACGTTGAAGAGGCGACGGGTGCTGCGCGGATCGACCACGGCTGTCAGCCAAACATCATCGGACAAGAGCTGGCTGCAGGTGTGCTGGCATACGTCAAGGGTTTTCTCTGGGATGGATGGGGAAACCAGTAGGGTATTGAGAACTGTGTCCTGCGAGAGAAATTAACACGCGACCTCCCATGCCAAACGGCCAGGCGAACCAAAAAGTCCCAGTCAGGGGAGGGATGTGATAATGATTCTAGCCCGTCAGTCAGCTCAGACAACGAAGACATAGGTGAGTGTACAAGATGAAGACATCGAAAGAGAGTGAATGTTGGCGAGAAAGAAGAATTGCAGCAAACATGAAAAGCCTGGACTGCCGTTCCGTAAACAAGACACTCATTCCTGTGTAAGATTGATTGTGAGCGTACAACTATGGAAGATGGTGAGAGACTGTGGAGACGGAGGCGCTCGGCATTTCGGCAGCCATGTGCAGGGGGTCTTCCTTCGTAAAAGGGGACACCCCAGATCCCTTGCACCACATGTACAACCGATCACCACGTGGGACCTGGGTACAGTTTGCTCCACTCTTCAACCTTACATATACGTATTGCGCCCATGGAGTCAAAACCTGGAGGTCATGGGTCGGACTATGAGGGTTCTCCACGCCACGTATCCAAGGGAAAAAGACTTACCGGGTGAGGCTGAAGAATTGATTCTGCGTAAGTGACAGGAGGTTGTCACATTCCAGTGCGCCCATGACAAACCTTGATCCTTCAGTTCAGCGGCATCCGCTTTGGAGCCACTCATGCCGCGGGTCTGGAGTTTGGAATTTGAAACCCCGAACCCAGTGTGACCGATCAGTGACAGACATTTGCAAAAGGGGTTCGAAAACCAGTGTCTACGCTCTTAGCACAAATCTAGAAAAATGAGTAGTAGTTTGAACCAACCGGTCTAATCCATATGTTAGAGCCGAGAGGTGTAACTATCTTTGTCGAAGTGTCAGAAAGCACACACTGATTTTTTTGCATATCCAGTACATGAAAATAGTGTGTTTCGTCCGCGGACGGAATCAACCTACATTCATCAAATCCTCCGACCGAGATGGATCATCATCAAGATTGACCTCTTCCGCTCTCCTTGGATGCCCGCGGAGCTTGTTTTTCAGTGATGCCATCATCTCCCTGAATGCCTCCTCTCCCCCAGGGTACATCTTCTCCCAAGAACCACAAGCAGAATTCGACTCCAATGCAAGATTGAGCAACTCGATGAGATGACCATTGATTGGATCCACGCTCAGCGCCTGACACCAATCAGTGGTGGTTCACAATATGCGGAATAGACCTTACCTCATGGTACTTAACAATGGCTTGGTCGGTATCCTCAAGATGGTGGTAGACCATGCCGAGAAAGCCGAGTCCCTGAGGGTGTTGTGGTTCTATCTCAAGTACTCGGCTATAATTATTTTTCGCCTTTTCGTAATCTCTATATAAACCGTGAGGAATTCGAGGTTGTTTGGGCTTGAGGTCCAGAACCTACTTCAGTTTTCGGTAACATGTCCCAAGGTTTAAGTATGTAGTAGTCCACGACCTTTGCGACGACTGCGTGACCTGAGCGAGGTCAAGGGATCGCTGGAATAGATCTGCTGCACGTTGGAAACTGTCCAAGTTATTCCAACCCATGCTCCATCGCCAAGTATATCACTTACTCTCCATGGGTAAATGCCATGACACCCAGCTCGTTCATCAAAAGAGGGTCACTGTCACACGCAACATTCGCGGCATGCAGCGCCTCGTCGGCAAGGGAATGGTTTGACAGCACTATTTGCTCCATGCCAACGAAGAGGAGGGGTAAATGAGATCTACTTGAAGTCAACGACAGGTTCCACACGAGCTAGGATATACACGAACCCCACGAACATACGTGCGCACGTAGAATACGCCGTCACTGCATGGTCATGCTCGCCTTCCAAGGCAAAAGTGTGAGCAAAAGCGATCCACGCTGGTCCAAATCGGGGGTCCATTAATGAGGTTTTACTATAATCAATCAGCAACAGAGCCATCTTACTGCACCACGAGCGCCGACCTAAAATACTGTCGCGCTTGCGACCATTTGTTCGAACCAAGATAGTACACGCCAACAGCATACCAGCTGATGGGGTTTTCGGGTTCCTTGTCAACAAGTTCGTGGGCCAAGACGAAAAGCTTGGAGTGCAGATATGATAGATGATACATGCATGCAATGTGCAATGGCATTGTGGCGTCATGAAAGGCGACAAGATCAAGGATTCTGTATCAAATGTGATCATACCTTGACGTGGTGATTCTGCACAGGAGGAACTTACCTGCTAGTAATTACAAAACAATCTGCCCAGCGTAGTTGAGTGAACAACGCATCTGCAAAGCTGTACAAGATATCTGGGTTATCTGAAAGTTTGAAATCTTCCACAAGACGTCGCCGGGTAAGAGCATGCTCTTCAGCATGTCCATATTTGCGCAGTCGAGACGTGTATATCAATTGGATGATATCTGCGTCCTCCTTAGTCTGCTCCTTGTACGCAAGACCTTGGACGAACTCCCACTCTGGATAAGTGTCAGAATATACAGAACGACGTCAATTCCCACACTAACCTTCTTCCGGAGTCATCATCTCTCCACTGACAAGTTGGTTGAACGCGTCGTAGCATTTGACGTCCAAGGTCAAAGCCTCCATAAAACACAGCTTAGCCTGATCTCCGCGATTGAGTTTGAGCATTAAAATGCCTCTCAGGTGACACATCGATGCTTCGACCTAAGTATTTCAGTACACGTCCGCTGTCAAACTACTCACGCTCACCTTTATGCCACCGTCCACGTTGGGGACTGCCGCGCCACTTCTACCTGTCTGGCATTAGCACCATGCACGCCCTGAGCGATAGACGTGAGCACCTGATTGGCGAAAAGGATTTGCCTCGCCAAGTATCTCAAGGGCATCTGACCAATTACCCTGTCTTACTTGGCATTGCGCCGCGAGATAACGACAAGCGACACTCATGTCAACAAGCCTAGAGACGTTTTCCTGGAACGCCTCCGGCAGCTTGATCAATCCGGCTGGGCCCATGGGGAGACGAAAGGATGGTTCGTGTTGTGAGTGGGTTTCCTTTCCTTTACCCTTGTTGTCGACAAAGAAGGGACGAGCCACTGAGCCTGCCATCGAGTGATCAAATCCGTTTGAATAGGGAGGTTCTGGGGTCTGGTTTTTTATGGGAAATGGACGCGTTAGCAATCTCTCCGCACGAGAGTATTGGTGGGTCATGAAGTATGTCTGAGCCAGCCAAAACGCGTCATTCGGATCGTCTTTAGAGTATATTGTGAGTGCAGTAGAGACGCAAAAAGTCCACTCTGGGACACGACGTACTCGTCCACGAAAGGATCTTGTCCCCCCAGAACGCGGCGGTTTCGTACAGATGCTGCATGAGAGCATCATGACGCCATAAACGCATACGATCCACTACCCCCCATTCGTCATCACCATCAAGATCTTGTTCCGTTTCCAAGTCTTGGAAAATGTCCACTGTATCGTTTGCGAGAGGATGCCGACTGCTGCTGTCCTTCAATCTGCGATGCCGTCGAGGGGAGGCACGTGGAGAACTGGGGAGCATAGACCGGTTTGGATCGAGGGCAAGAGGACGCGGAATGGAGGAGGTGCTCATATCACCTGCTACAAACGAGGATATCATAGGATGTGGGCCAAAAGAAAAGGAAGAGCTTATTGAGCTGCGGTTTCTCGAGGTCGCTGTTGATGGCAGGCGCGGTGCTGCTTGGATGGCAAAGCTGCCGAGCGGGGGCGGAGTGGAAGCCATCTCAATGTGCAAGTCGATGAGATCGAGTACTATAGTAATACTTCGAGTCGTCGACGCGTCGCCCCGCACGTGACTAAGAAAGCTCCAAACAGTCATTAGACAAACGCGTCTCAGATAACAATGTGCATTAACGTAGTCCGGACAGATCATATGCGAAGCAAAAGGCTAAGAATTAACATTGTAAGGTCGTGAACGCTCTCTCTCTCATCTTAAATGTTTCGTGTCAAAGTCAATAAAAGATTCTCGATGCGCCGTTGTCGATCCTTCCGAATATGATTAGCTAGATAGCAAATGTCACAGCATCCACATACCTGCATCTCCTTCATCTCGTCCTGAAGGCGCCGGATAGGTAGATCCCTGTATTGATCTAGCATGGTCTGAATTCGTTGTAGGTTACCCCCACCCTCGTGATCTATAGCAGTAACCGGCCTTGAGTGGGAAAACAGCTTTGTAAGTGGAGTGGTGGTGTCCAAAGATAAAACTTTTGCATTGCTAGAGACTTCCTGCAAAGGCGCCAAAGTACTGATTTTCCGTTTCCGGGCTGAGCGTGGAGTCTGCAGGTTGTCTAACAGAGTGGTACGTCCCCGAGATGGCGATGGCGACGCAGGACTTGCTGGGATAATTGAGACGGCTGCTAACGATGTAGCTTCCCCGTCACCATTCTCAGAATCGTGGAACAAGTTGAAATCCCGAGACTCTTCAACCTCGAAAAGGACATCATACAAATCAGTCGACTTTGATCCCACCAGATATTCAACAAGAGGCATGCTCTTCAGATGGCGAGGGAGGCTTTGATAGAAGGCATGTTTTAGGTCTTTCTTGCATTCTTTCATCCTCCGGTCAGAGGCTAATCGTCGCTCGTAAAGCGCAATGATGATGAGGATCGGGAAAGACTGATGAAGACAGTGTTGGCGGAGAATTTCAGACGTAGAACATACGCACAGTGAGTTTGATCAGAAAGACATTCGCAGAGTGCAGTGCACGTGGTGATAGAATGTAGCTTGCTGGTTTCAATATCAAAAACGCGAGGATATTGAATGGAGGCTGGTAGCTGAATAGAGCATCCGATTTCACTCTGAGAGACAAGTTAGCATGCTTCTTCGAAAGGGTTAAGGTCTTCGCGCACCCCTCAATGGTTGTTATGGCATACTGGAACAAATACTTCTCAAGAGTAAGCCATAATCACCAGAAAAAGCATTCCTCGCACCTCTTGATTGGAATTCTTTCATAAAAATGATTGAACAGGATGATACGAAAGAGCAGAGGGTAACCTACTTCATCGATTCGTGCTGCCGTATTGGAGAGAATAGAGATAAGGACTGAAGGACGAGGGGTCAGATATGATGACACTAATGCTGAAAGCCACGTACTTGTCAGCAGGAGGGTATTCGCCAACACCGCAAAGCAAGTCATGAGAATGGGGCCGAGCACGGGGTGAAAGCTCGAGGCCTGCAGGAAACTCAGACTGGTATTCCCGAACCAGATCTGTACCATCAACCAAGCTATGCCTTTGACAGTCCATCGATCCGATGCTTGCTCCCTTCAGTACATGGATGTCACTTCAAGTCGGGTGACTTACCAAGCGTGTACAAGGTCAAGAGCAAACCAGAAAAGCACGTCGCGGCAATACATATGAAGAACACGAACTCAGAAATCATTGCCCGCAAAGCGCTGGAACGGATCAGTATGATTCCCACTCTGTATCACCTGCACTCACAGGACAATGACGTTATTGGCAATAGCATAAAAAGCCAGGCTAAGGGTCGTATGATGTTGGTATGGGATCTGACTGATTCAATGACAGGAACGCACCGCGGGACAAGAATACATGCACCGCAAGCCAACAGATCGAACGCTAGCTTTGAGATGTCAGCTATTCAAAATAGTGAGATCCCAAGTGCGTAACATAGCGAGACGTGAGACCTTCGTGACATATGAGCCCTTTCACGCGAAGCCCAAGGTACGCCAAGAAAACCAGGACAAATGTTGTGTCAAACGCATTCCACACCTGTTATCCAAATTAGCCATGAATTCGTGTTCGTTATGAATATGGGAGGCTCACATTAGATATGTAAACTGCCATATGCCACAGACATGAGGAGCACCCAGATTCAATCTGAGGTTAATACTCACTGAGCCAGCCATATTCTCGCGAAGCCGTGTATTCTTGCAACGTAAACGCGATGGCAAATACAAGGAAGACTGATTCCCATGTAGATACACTTTCAGTATGTTGCGCTGCTGGACATTAGCTCAGGTCCCCGTCCGGAAATGTCGACATACTGCGCAAGCAAAGCACGAAAGTCAGCGTAAGTATCGCAATGTTTAAAAAGTGCAAGATGTTCGAATAACGGGGAACCCTCAGCCTAGAGAGAGGGTGAACACGAAAAAGGGATCTAAAACTGGTGTCCAACCTATAATGGTCAAGAAATGGAGCTTTCCGAACATCATACATCTCGATGGCGCGCTGTTTGTAGTTGTCGGCCACAAGAGACCTATTTGCGACGATGGTAAAGATGATACGACCGGTGTGCATATCATCGACAACTCTTTGTACGATCGTGGACGCGAGGAAGGCCTTGGCTTTCGTTGCTATTGCCATCTGCATCGGCACATCTTACGTGGGATAACAATGAGAAGAAATGATCAATTACCGACCTCGATGGCGCTCTGCGAACTCTCCAGGGCTTGTTCTGTGCCTAGCACCTCCTTGACTTCTTCTACCACGTCATGCGGTGCCCCGGCCAACGGATTCCAAAGCGTGGTCAGAACTGCGACTAACTGGATTTTGCTGGACGCAAAGTGGCTGAGGAGTTTCAGCGCCAGGATCTCACAAAGTGTGGCTCGAGAAGCCAGGACACTTGAATGAGCCAACTCTGTTGCAATCCGAGACAGGAAGTAGGACCGAGCAACCATGCAGACATACACGATGGACATGTTCTGTAGTCGTGCATACTTCAGGACCAGTGGCCGTACTACAGCGAAATTGACATCGGCAGCGGTGAGCTGTCTGTAGCAAGACGGTGTCGTCAAACATGTGTGGTCAATAGGTGCAAAAACTCACTCCCAACTCAACGGGGTGTCTGCAGTGAAGAAATCAGCGGCCACAGATTGTATCTCCAATGATTGCACAAACCTATGGAGCTCTGCAGACCGAGTTAGGACAAGAAGAGAATGGAGAGGACACGACTGACAGTAACGTCGTTTTTCAAATATGGTATCAATGGAAACACCTTGACGGTGGCCAGAAAATCCTGGGTTGGTGCCGCTGTTTGGTCGTAGTTCGGTTGTTCCTCAAAGTCCATGGATCCGAAGAACAACGAACTGGTGTTGAGTTGACAATGAGTCCTCGAGCCTTGAACCTGTTTTAGTGTTAAAGTTACGTATGTACCGACCTGGTAGTATTACCAATTTTAGATACAATGCCCACACAGGGGCGTTACTTCGGTCCGTGCCAAATTCATACGCTCTTGTTCTCGAGAAGCCAATACTTAAACTTTGGTTCGTGTCCTGCCCTTCCTTCATCTTTCCTTTCTCTCGCACGAACCATGGGATGCTGTTTTTCTGAGCCAGTCGATTTTGATTCTGAAGTCAATCTCTTTCATTTCGAGCTTCATCGAGCAGTTGGTAAGGGCGCTTTTGGAAAAGTAAGCGGTCGTTACGACCGATTCGCTTCTGAACGACACTCAACGATATTGTTATCCCCTCTCTGAACCAGGTCAGGGTAGTCGAACACAAGAAGACAAAGCAAGTATATGCACTCAAGTACATCGATAAATCAAAATGTGTCAAACAAAAGGCAGTGGCAAACATAATCCAAGAGCGTCGTCTGCTGGAAGAGGTTCGTCGTGCATGCTGCTTTGCTGTCTCTATTTACAAACTATTTCATCGCAGGTCGACCATCCTTTCGTCGTCAATCTACGATACGCCTTTCAAGACGATGAGAATTGTTTTTTTGTTCTGGACCTTATGCTCGGAGGTGACCTTCGATGTAGGTCTTGTCATTAGATTTCCTCATGTGCCGCACTTAAACTTCCTCCTCAAGTCCACCTCGAGCGCAACGGGAATATCTCCGAGTCTGCCGTACGTTTCTGGATAGCAGAACTCATATCTGCCTTAGTGTACCTCCATAAACGGAGGATCATCCACCGGTATGCTTCGCTCTTGTTTGCACGTCCATTCTTGGTAACGAAACATCTCTTCTAGTGATATAAAACCGGATAACATTCTTCTCGACGCCCAGGGGCATGCACACATCACGGACTTCAATGTTGCAATCCATTACTCGGAGCGGCGATTACACACCAGCGTCGCCGGTAGCATGGCCTACATGGCTCCGGAGGTAATAGGGAGGAGGGGATATACCTGGTGTATAGATTGGTGGAGTCTCGGAGTTACTGCATACGAACTTTTGTTCACCTACCGGCCGTTCGATGGACGCACCGCAGAGAAGATGAGAAAATCCATAACGAACGACACCTTAAAGTTCCCCGATGATGTAAGCCGGAAATGTAGTTCGCAAGGTGTCGACTTTATTCAGGGGGTAAGTGCTAGGCAATTTATGTTGTATGAACAGTCACGAGACATGATCTGCAGCTCCTTGAACGCAGTGTCAGTCAACGCCTTGGTTGTAAACCCGGAGGCGCGGGCTTTCAGGACATCAAAGATCATCCATGGTTATCGGGAGTGGATTGGAACCATTTGAGCTCCAAATCAGCTCAGCCCCCATTCGTACCCGACGTCAGTGCTCTGGTGGCGAATCTTGTATACATGCTGACTTCACTGAGGTACAGGCAAAAAGGGCAAACTTTGATGTTACTCATGAACTTGACGAGTTCTTGATGGTTGAGAAGCCACTCACTCACTCGAAACGCAAGGCCAACCCTAACCTGGACAAGATGAAGCCCGAGTTCAGACAATTGGAAGAAGAGTGAGCATCTGTATTTCACTCTTAACGACTCCGTACTCATTATCTTGAAGGTTTACTGTTTATGATTTCATGTGCTCAAAACGCATATCATATTATCCTCACAATCAACCAGTTACTACGGTGGCTCGGGCTTCAGAGTCACCCGAACGAGATCAACTCACCACTACGCAATCGCAGACGAACACTATCCAACCAACTGCCACGATTGCCGAACGTACATTGGCTGAACGCTCGCTTGCCGGATCACCCGCCCCCGAAGCAACTCGGCTAGATAACATACCTCTTGTCGCCACCTATTCGGGGCACCCTTGAATATGCTGGCAGGCTTGCTCTCTGTGTGAATTGAGCGCTGGCGATTGGTCAACCGGTCACGTCCGAGTCCTCTGTATGGAGAACATCTGTATACACCAACCGTTGCAGTCAATCCTTTGTAAACTTGCTCAGAATTCACCTGCGTGCTCTGCTACTTAAGCACGCAGGCATCATTGAACTTGACTTCGAAAGGCTCCACAGTATTCTATATGTACCTTAGTAGTTGTGACTATGATGACATTAATTCAGCTTTTTGGGTAATATTGATAGACTCATTTTACCTCACACAAAGCCACGACTCACGACATGTGAAGGCTGGACTTGGAATACAAGTTGATGTTTGGAAAACAACAAGACGCGAAGTTTTCCTGGTCGAAATATGCGGGCCGATACTTGTAATAACACCAACTTCAAGTTTGAACCCACGCATTTTCGGTCGGGAAAGCCAAGTTTTGCTATTGCCCAAATGTCAACTTATATTCCAAGCCCAGTCTTCGCACGACATTTCCACCCGACGTAAATTCTGCAAAACGCGTCGTGAGTACTACCTTAAGTTATGTGCGTACTGCCGCGCTGAGAAGCTATCTGTGTACATGTTGGATACTTGGGTGACCGAACCAGTAAATAACCGGATCCATGTACCGATTTGTCATTAGCACTAGTAAGCAGGCCAAGGTCTGCATCAACCCCACCCGCACTGTTGCGTCTTGAAGGGATGCCGATAACGTTGAACGAAATCCCAACTATAGGTGCACTCTATCAAAGCGCGATCCTGCGTGCTGATCGATCGCAATCCTTACGATACTATCCACCTCGGATTAGTACTTTAAACCAAGTATCTCTTTAGTGAGTGGGCGCTCGATTCAGATGATCGCACTGGACCTGAACCAATCTCCCCTCTGGCGCCGGAAGTAACGGAGACATCACCAGACTTGAGATAGACGCGATCGTAAACGCAGCAAACTCAACTCTGCAAGGTGGGCCTTAGACGAATCTTAGTACCCCTCGAATGAACCTGGCTGATGAGTTTGATCTTGAAGGTGGAGGGGGAGGCACGAAACTGCTATATTTTCTTCCTGTATAATATAGTAATGCTCGTATTCTGCAGTTGATGGTGCCATCCATCGCGCCGCCGGTCCAAAGCTCTTAGAAGAATGTAGGTCGGGGGGCGAGTTTTACGTCTTTGGCATGCCTTCTCATAGACGAGACCCAGGTCGCATGTTGAATGGCTGCAAAACTGGAGATGCAAAGATAACTGGCGGGTATAACCTTCCTGCGTACGTGTAACGTCGGTGCCTTCTCATCGGATGCCTCTTACATTATCAATCGGCGGACAGAAAACGTGTCATTCATACCGTCGGGCCGATTTATTCCTCTAGCCAAGCTGAAGACTGCAAAATGTTGCTTGAGTCTTGCTACAATGTATGTTTGCAGTTGGCGATCGCCAATAATTGCGAGACCATTGTAAGTATGGAAGTTCCGCCCACTGTCTCGGGCTCAGGGGTAGTAAATAAATGAAACATAGGCATTCCCTTGCATCTCTACGGGGGTGTACGACTATCCCATCAGAGATGCTACAGAGGTCGCACTGAAAACTGTCCGGGAATTGTTGGATAATGAGGACGGTGAGAAGGTAGTGTAACACAAATCAATCATGGGATATCAACCGAGGGGAACTCAATCCACCTTTCGCAGCTTAAGCGTGTGATCTTTGTCGTTTTCGGTGACAGGGACAGGGCTGTTTACGAGTATGTAGCCTTTATCTTGAATCTTGGGGGGTTATTGAATAAAGGCGCTCTCAGGCAGCTCATCCCGCTCTACTTCCCACCCTCAGAAGTGGAGAACGTCGACTGATGGAAGGATTCAAAGGTGTGACATATGTCGTGGCCATTCTAAACTTCTAAGAGCTTTGTTGATCACTATGCTAAGTTGAATTTCCACTACGAAGTGTTCCTGTGACGTTAGCACTGTTCTCTAAGGTTCGATGTCTGGGATTTGTTCCTGACCTATCCCCGCCGGAAGGAAAGGTTCACTGAAAGTCTTACTTATCTTCTGCACGATCCAGTGCAGACCACCCATCTGAACCATTTCTCTCTGTCATGATCCAGACATTCCAATATTTGTCCCCGGGTATTCCGATGGTTGATTGAGACGACAGATGCACTCGTAGTGATGCTACCTGCATGAGAAGAAACCAAATTCGTTGTTGAAACGTCGAACACCGGCCCGGGGATCATGGTGAGCGGGTTCCACAACTCTGAAACCAGTCCCCATCAACATACACGGCGTCTCGTGATTGCATTATCATTGATGCCCGTCACTATGATTCGCTTCTTCTCGCCGTTTCTCCGAGTGCCGAAGCACATAAGTACAGACAGAAGGTCGAAAGTTCACTGATTGTCCATTCAAGTGCCCTCTAGTCCTAAATGTTGCAAGCATTCGAGGGCATGGGGCCATCTTACAACATCTTCGTAGCACTCTTCAGCGCCATAGGTAAGTCATTCTCATTTTCCTTGCCTACGCTAGCTCATTTGTGGTCGCTTGAAGGTGCATTCCTATTCGGGTAGGTCCAACAGTGTCATGCCCAGTTTCTTGGATGGTTGAAAAGAACGCCACTCATTTTTTGCAGCTATGACAGGTAAATTGTTCTTCTACTCTGACTGCGGAATGCCTGACCACATGATGCAGCGGCATTATATCTTCGGTTAAATCCGTTGATCAATCCATGACCTTCTTCCACAACCCGAGTCAGGCCATGATCAGCGCAGTAGTTTCAACATTCAACGGTAAGTGATCAGTAATTCGTGGTTGGTGTTGATGTTGACGTGAGCGCTTTCAGGTGGATGTTTCTTTGGAGCTATGGGTGCGGCTTGGTAAGTTGACGTGTTTGACACAACAAACGGAATATTCAACAAAACAGGACCAACGACAAATGGGGCCGCAAGCGGACTATACAAGCGAGGCCTTTCTCCGCAAAATGTACCGATCCCCTTGCTCAATGACTCCATTCCAGTTTGGGTCTATTTGGGCCCTCTGTGGTTGCGCCATGCAGTCAGGAGCGCCGAACATGGCATGTATGCTTGTCGGGCGCATTATCGCCGGTGTTGCGATTGGGTTGGTGTTCCCTGTCGAACAGAAAATATCACCGCTAAGCAATTAGTACATCAGCATTCTGTCTATGACAGTACCCCTCTACAATGTAGCGTGCAGAGCTTCATTGTGTTGCACGACCAATGCTAACCTGATTCTCGACTCCAGACGGAGATTGCGCCGCCGAAGGTAAGAGGTTTCATGGTTGGCTTGAACCAGCAGATGATCGGTATAGGCTTTATTGTTGCAAATTGGGTGAGCGTATATCATCCCGATGCTCGTTTATGATTAACAGTAACCAGGTCGGTTATGGGTGTGCTTTCTTGAATACTAACGCAGCTTGGAGACTTCCATTAGGTCTTCAGGCGAGTGTTTGGCGACGATCTTAGGCGCATACAAGACTGACCTTTGCACATAGATGGTTCCAGCGGGCATGCTTTTAATGGGTATCCAGTTTCTACCCTACAGCCCAGTATGTATACCTGCGTCTGATGGTCTCGAAAGCTGAAGCGCTCATCTGCTACCAGCGTTGGCTACTCGAAATGGACCGAGACAACGAAGCTCGAGGGGTTGTCTACAAGCTTCATGGCGCTGATACCCCAGAAGCCAAGAGTGCGGCAGATCAAGAGTTTGTGCAGATGCATGACCAAATCAAGGCCGATTCCCTCGTACGAAGTCGAAGTGTTAGCGATCTGTGGGCTACTCCTGCGATGCTACGAAGAACTCTGGTTGCAATCGGTGTACAGGCTTTCACGCAATTTACCGGCATCAACGGTGCGTTATCGAACTGGAACGATTTCCATGGACACCTGATGCGTGACAAGTCATCAACTATTACGGGCCGCAGATGTACCAATCGTTAGGTTTGACCCCGGGCCAATCGCTCCTTGTTCAAGGGATCTATGGTGCGGTCGGGCCCATTGCGAACCTCTTGTATGTATCACCAAACCTAGCCTTCGTGACCATTCCTGACGAACGTGATTAGTTTCATTATCTTTATCCTGGATTGGATCGGCCGCAAGAAACCCTTGATGTCTGGCGCCGCGTCCTTCGTGGCTTTGTTCAGCGTCTTGTCCGCTCTAGTAGCATCATTCCCTCCCGGTGAAAACCTGAATTTGGCTACTCAAAGAGCTGCCATCGGAATGATCTTCTTGATGAGCATCATCTTCTCATTAAGTTTTGGACCCGTCAGCTGGGTACTTGCCTCAGAAGTCAGGCGAACTAGTTTCCAGAGTTGCATTACAGATGTGCTGACCAAACGAACACCAGGTGTTTCCCACCCAGACGCGTTCCATTGGCACGAGCGTTGCTACGTGCACAAACTGGTTGTTCAATGTAGTTCTTTCCGAAACGTCGCCGATTGGGATAGCCAACGTTGGTTGGAAAATTTACCTACTCTTCGTTTGCCTGAACTCAGTGGATTTCATCATATCGCGGCATTCTTCCCAGAAACAAAAGGCAAGTCCCTCCAGAGGTTTATTAACTACGTATTGTGTTGACCTGTCGCATAGGTAAATCCCTGGAGGAGATGGTGGTCATCTTTGGGGACGAAGTTGACGCTAGGCAAGTACTTGAAGAGCACCTTGACCGGAAGGAAGACCAGCTCGAGAAAGCATAAGTATCATTTTGACGACAGTAGTCATGTCATGTTATTTCGTTACGAACGATGGTGTTGTGGAGGGAATGCATACGCTACCAAGGACTAGGTTAGCTCCACAGTGTAGAGCCAGGGGCCAAGATAAATATAGAAGTTTCCCCGGCCGATAATGTGTAACAGACTCGATCAATATTTTTATTGCCTGCCACCAGATCTATGTATAACCTTCTACCGAAGGTTTGAACGTTTATACTACCGACTCTACCCTACTAGATCTGTATGCCGCCGCGTCTGCCTCGCTTGTACCATTCTAGAGATCCCTGAACTTGGAATGGACACCCTCATAACGTTGCCAGTCGAGGTATGAAGATTGATTGATCGTCCCTCGAAAAGAAAATGAGATCCTGACTTCGCATTATAAGCTACTATACGAAATCCAGCTCTTCGCAACATCAAACACACTTCCGCAGACATGCAAAGCTCTTCACAGAATTTTCGCATCCTCCCCTCCATCTTACCGCGCACAATACCTCATCGCGCGCACCGACTCATTCCACATCCGGAAGGACGTCGTCCTGACCAAAATACTGCTCTATCCGATATGCACCAAAGACGTCCTCGAGGCTTATTTTCGAGGGAGGGTTCCTGGAGAAACAATTGGGTCGGCGCCAGAACTACCGAAACGATTATTTCGCGCGCTCGTCCGCAAGTCGACGACGACGGACTGGTCTGACCAGGATTCGCCACTGCCTTTCCTTCGATATCTATACACTTGTCCTCATTTGTACCCTCCGAGTGCCAATTCGCATGACGGGTATGCCTTGACCAAGGCTGTACAAGCCGGGTTTATCCCCCTCGTACGGTTCTTGTTGGATCACGGTGCCACTCCAGCCTGGAAGAGCAATCTTCCTATCATGATTGCCATCCATCGCAAGGATCTAGGTCTGGTCAGAATGCTTGTGGAAAGGATGGACGCAGGAACGTCATCCTCCAAAAACAAGGGCAACGGGAAACGACGAAAGCTGGAGGACAGAGTTGAGGTTACTCCAGATATGCTGAGAGCCGCCGTCAAATACAAAGCGCAGGACATCATCGAGTATCTTACGAGAGAAAAGGGGTGTATACCTGACATGCAAACGTTGTTGTTAATGAGATGATATACTGGAATGGCTTGTTCTGGGGTGAGACTCATCTAATGATCCTATTAGGAGACAAAAGCGAGGACGACTGCACGTATATGAAAATAAGACCATCCTCCAATACACACTACAGTAATTTGCTAATGACACATCTATGGACGCACGCTCATCCGCAGTAAAACTGAGTAGAGGAAACCAAGATTGCATGGAACATTATGCTCGAATGAGAAAATGATACCTATGAGGGAGATGAGAAGATCCGGAAGGAATCTAAAGTGTTTCTTACAGAAGCAATGGAAG
Organism: Boletus subgraveolens; assembly: GCA_038092555.1. Lineage (NCBI taxonomy): Eukaryota > Fungi > Basidiomycota > Agaricomycetes > Boletales > Boletaceae > Boletus > Boletus subgraveolens. The sequence goes on from JBBPQP010000126.1 coordinate 26,031, forward strand.
TTTGTTGCATGGAGAGGATTAAATATCATCGATATCGACTTCCCCTTCGTCGCCGAACTCGAATGTACATTCCCCGTCTTCTTCGGGGAATGTGTCTGTCTCGTTGATCTTCGCGCTTTCTGGAAGCTCGCCATAAGCTTTCACTGTAGAGATCGAGTCAGCGACAGATCTCGGCAATGATGACAGGGTAACTCGCAGTTTCTGGCTTCGTCAGCGGTATACTTGACGATGACATCTGCTTTGTCGTCTTGGAACTCACGAAGCGAAAGCAACACAATATCTCCCTGGTTGATCCAGACCTGGAAAGCTTATCGTTGGAAAATAACCACAAAAGATCAGCCGAAAGCACATGCTCACCTTCTTTCGCATTTTCCCTCTGATGTGGGCTAATCGTTTCTGACCATCAAAGCACTGAGCTTCCAGGCGTCCATTGCCGAGCATTTTGATGACTTGGGCATACTCTTGACCATCTTCACGAAAGACGAGTTCGCGCTTGTCGTCTTCGTTCTCATTTTTTCCACGTCTGCGGTTCTTTCCACCCTGTGAAACGACGTGAGCAAGAGGGTGAGCAAGGGCAGGCAGCAGAAGAACGAACTTTGCCCTTGTTCTGTGCACATGATGAGAGTCAGATCCAGGTATTAAAAATGTTAAATGGATCATACCTTCGGCATTCTGTATCGATATCAGTAGTTTAAACCAACGAGTGAGATCGTCGACTCTACCAACGTTGGGTGACTCCGTGTGTGATCAGAATCGGATGCGGCAGTCCTGTGTGGCAGTACACCTGAGTAAGCCGAATAAGGGACTTGCGGGCAGTCTGGTCAGGAAGGCGATGCGAAGTTACCGACCCCAGTTCTCTGAGATTCCCCACCACCACTGCTACCGTTATTCCCTACCATAACTAGTGTACTTTGTCACGCGAATATATCTTTCGCAATGGACAAATTTGATTACTAGGGAATCCTCCGAATTTAGCCTTCAAGGAGCTTGACCCCCGACTCGGAGGCTCTTAGCTTCGGGCGTCGATAATCTCATTATGGGTCACACTCATGTGGCCGGGATTCGATCAGCTTCACGTCCTGGCCCCGCGCTCATGACTGAGAACCAATTAGCAGCATGAAAAAAAACTTCGACAGTATTCATTGACTGAGGTCGAACGAAAATGGACGCCGTTCCCTGGCGCCTTGATTATGTCCCAAGCCGACACCAGTTAAGGTCCTTGTCGAGCTTGTTGTAATAACGAGTGTCTTCAAGTCAAAGCCAGTAGTGGCTATCTCCGAGGCCAAAGATGGTGTACCGCAGCTTGGAAAAAGGGTTTTTTTTTTCGTTATGAAGTGCAGCAGTATTCAAAGACCTGAAGAGCTGGCGTCCACTTTGAGGCGGTTCACTCTAGCGGTGACGGAAGTCACTAGTGCAACGTATTCCCCTTGTGATAGAGAGCATAGCAGATTCTACTTCAGATATGAATGCAATGGCCAAGAGTAGCTGAATGGTATCGGGGACCTCCTCGACCGGATTAATCAGAGCCTTGATCATGATGAGAGCCGGAATGAAGTGTTATAACAGTAGCCGAAGGATTCATTGTAGCAGCGAACTTCCTGACGGCTTCTACTACCGCGTTGCGGGGGCGTGCAGCGTGTCCCCGAAGCCTTCGATGAGGGCAACACAAAGGCCTGAGTTGATAAAAGTGGGCTTGAGCGTCTCTATTGTGCCAGCCTAGCAAGCACAACAACGGCATAGGCTGCACCCTCACGAGCAGCGGGTGATTTTTGTCAGACAGGGCCTCGAGAGCGGCCTCGGTGAAGCCTTCGCAGAAGCATCACGGGAAGCTCTGTCCGAGATGAAGAGGGTGGCAACATCAATTTGACCGTCAACAACGCCCTTGAGCGAGGCTGGTGGAGGAACAGCAGGGGCGGTGGCGGCAACAATAGGCATTTCTAAATCCGAGGGAAATGAGAAGGGGAAGACGATACCTATGGATGGACGTACTTACGAAAGGCATAGAGGTAGACGTCAATTTTCTTCTATGTCCAAGACACAAGAAAAGGTTGAACAGGGAACGCTCCATTACCTGCAGTGCGTCGACGATGTCGAGATAAAGTGATGTCCATTTGGTGCTCGAACAGTGGAGCCGCTCAAGTACGAGCACATGAGAAGCCGAGGGTAATAGCACGCAAAATATAGAAAGGGGCGACCGACGGGAACGAACGGCATACCGTCGATTGCCAAAATGACCTAAAGCTCTTGCAAGATATGGCATTCACTCATTCGGATGAGCACAGCATCACTGTTGTACTCTGGAAGGAAAGAAAGTGTGCATTCCAGCAAGACACGTCACGTTGATCGAGTTACTCTGAATGCATCGGCCCAATATGGGTTTGTGTAGGGTCAGTATCTATGTGTTACGCTCCGCTGCGGCTCCGGTCTGGAGGTCCACGTGTCCACCATCACCCGCATTTGGAAGACCGTGTCTCGCCGAGAGTCGGTGCGGTGGCGCGCGCTGACGCTGACAGAGCGCGTGACTCCCTTTCATCTTCAGTCACATCATGCACATGGTCACTGGGTGTAACGTTCACGAGTCACGGCGTCGTAGGTGCCCGAAATGGACTCATCTGCTCAACTATTCCTATGGTAAAAACATCTGGAAGCATGACAGCTCCTTGCCGTTGCTGTCGAGCAATCTCGCTCTTGATTTGTTCACATCTGGCGGCAATGCTGCACTCCCGACAAAGGCGCCTATCATACCAGAGTTGCATGTGTCGTCATGCATATGACTGCGGGTGCAAACGTAGACAATTCAGAGCTGCAGTTGCAGTTGCTTGCGAATGATGTATGTTTCTCTTCTACGTCTTACGTTTTCATCGCACTTCGTTAGGAGTTTGCCTCCGTACTTCCTTCTCGCGTGCAGTAGTGGCTCCATCCCCATATTTAGACCGAGTCTCGCCAAGTGTTGGCGGGCATGTGGCGTACGCTCACGAAGCGCACGATTGACGCTGGCTCCTTGTCGTCTTCGCTCACCATGGCCACCGCATGTAACGTTCACGGCGTCGTAGGCGTCCAAAATGGTCGTCCCTTCAACTATTCTCATGGTAAAAAGATTAGCGTATGTGACAGCGTTCACTGCGGTAACGATTGCCAAGGACCCATATTTCGTTGCACCATTCTTAACCTTCGAGTCGATCCATTTGCTCATGGCCAGCTATGCGCCATGTTCTCGAGAGTAAGGAGTGAAGACACATTGTTGATGATAATGAATGAAGGAAAAATCAAGTACTAATGTTGTGTACCGTACTCTCCTACTATGTTAACTCAATTGTGTAGTCTACCTTTGAATCTGCTGATTCGTCCGAAGGCATCACTTATAACTAGAACCAATGGAGCCGGACAGTGCACAGTGCTGTGAATTGATATTGAGCAGCTAAAATGACATGGAACTCGAGTGTATACTTTTGGGTGGGTCCATATGTTGAGTAGTAGTACATTCTTGTTTGGAATAAAAACACTGGCAGCAGTAGGTTCAGTTACTCTCGAAAAGGAAAAATAAGAATAAGAATAGGATCCTTGACACTAGTTGGCGGGACCAGGTACGTACCTAAACTTGAGTATTGGGATTTGACAAACGCCGTCCTCTTGACTGGACTGCTTGCATCCTCTTCTTCCCTTACATATCATACTGCTCCGAGACCAGTATACAGATTGTGGAGTGCTGGTCGCCAACGTCCCACTTGCAGTATGATGTCATCCGTTCTATGTAAAGAGCCAACCAGGTGCCTGACTACTGTTTGCACCCAAGCCGTAGTTGGTCGATCATATCCTGTTCCCGGGACTCTCCAACCCCCAGTGCAAGTACGGTCTAGCTCGCATGGCGCTATCCATCTCGATTCCTCCACATCCAGATTTGAAAAGATCATGTTCCCGCTACGGTAGTAGTGGGTTCTATAGGGTGCAGTTACGGTTCGCTTTGGCAGGGATTTGCTCATTTTTACGTTGATGTTTATTTATATTCATGACAGGAGCAATTACTTTGATCCTCTTCGTGCCAGTGTGACAAAAACTAAGCATTTAGTTGGATAGAACGTGGCTCTTTGCCAAGACATTCTCCACGAACGTCACGGTCCGTGGCTGGTCCGCGGTGCCAATATTGCTTGTCGTCTCCACTGTTTTCCCAGGACAGATCTTAGGATGGGGGAATGTATGTCGACCTAATTTCAGGCGGCCGATATTCGGTGTGATCTCCTGATCCAAAATCAATCTGTCAGTGGTCCATTCACATGTCCTTCAAAGGGTTCAGGGCGGGCGAAGCTAACTTTGTTCCGTGTGGTCGCAGGATTAATGATTCACATCCCAGATCCCGTCCTGCTCCTATATCATCCGGTCGCCAGTATCTTTGATGTATTCTGTAGTAGCCACTTCGACGTAACAGGAACTTCTCGAAACGGATCTTCCAGTACTTATCAAGGATCATCAATAATCGATCAAACCCGTTGATGGCGGCCTCCTGCCACCGCGTGGCTTCGAGCTGATGGAAGTATTCATCCATTTTCGGACGTCCCCCGAATTTGCCCGACGGCCGGTGCCATAGGAATAGGAAACAAGATGACCCTCGTTAAGATGTCACGTACTAAAAGATCACCTGGTACGATGGCACGTGCTATATGGAGAATTAATAAACACGCAGAATGCGCGCTGCTGTCCAGATTCTCCATGCATGATCCACCAGGGAGAAAGCGAGAGCATTCACCACTGATGACTTGGGTGACGATCCTAGATGTCTTGCCACCAACACACGTCTGCAAGAGGAGCGACACCGGTGATAATAGGGAACATCGTCTTTCCGGAATGAGTAAGGGAGTGACCAAGGTTATGGATCGGATGTTGAATTGTGAGAATACATCCGCTTCAAATGCCTATATTTACGCAGGGAATACAAGGCCAAAGTTTCTGATGCAAGGTCAGGCTGGCCTCTGTAGGGTTCGGAACGACATACCATTCTTGATGTATTCTCCAAATGCGAGTGCTTTCTCTATCTCCTCCTCATCTTTCAAGCTTCGGTTCTCTGAGGGCGGAAGGCAATTCGGTCAACATCATGAGCCGGAGATCCGATGGGGAGATGGTGCGAGGACGGAGGGTTTGGAAGGACTTACTCTCATACAGCTTTCTGAGCTTTCCATGGAAGTCATAGCTGATGGACGATCAGTACGCCATGGCGACAAACAACATTTGACTTACGAAGGCTCATAATCGCGTCCGAGACGATGGAGCTCCTTGTACAAGGCCAGAGCTCGCAAGCGCTGAGAGACACTGGTCGCCATGGGGAGCCAGAGTTAGCGCGAGTGTCTGTGCCAAAAAGTCCGCGAAGAGTGAGGTACAAATAAGGCAAGTGCGAGGGTTCGACAGTGAATCGCAAGGACAGGGATCTACACTCGCAATTCACAACTGGGCTGGAGAAAAGGAGGACATCGCTTCTCACAATGCAGCGCCTTAGAGGTTCTTTCAAAAGTCAAATACGGAATTGAAACGGCGATGCTAGACATCCTGAATTCTTTAATTCGGACATGCGGCTGATAATGGCATCCGCCTTCTCGGACTGGCCCGGTTAGCCCGGCGCGTGAAGATGCAAGGATCTGGGAAGCGATGGCATCCCACAGAGGGGGTTTGCTGAAGCTGCATGAGAACAAACGAGAAGAACCACGCGGATCTGGCAGGTAATAGTGACATGTGGCGGGCACAAAGTGAAAGGTTAGTCATGATCGGGCACCTCGGCTGATTGGGCGGATATGCGAACGTGCCAGGTACGACGTGGATTGCCTAGGATAGAGGCACTGTTCTCATCGCATCGCCCAGTTATAAACCTACTCCGGGCGATATGAAGCGCACACCCGCGTCTCCTCCTGCTTTCCGGTCAACAGCAGCGGTTTCACAATGGTCAACGCAGTCGAGCAGCTCTCCGATCACGATTCCTACCCCGGGAAGCCCGAGCCACGGACCAACATCACTATCAGAATCGTCAAGAGAGACCTTAGGAAATATCCTTCGGGGATGCTCAAGAGTGAAGACGATTCCAATTCTGAGGAAACTACTACAATACAGGTCTGGTATATATACTACTGGACGTATGCTGACTAATGGTGAGTAATGATCGGAGAAGTATGTGGATTGTTCTACGAAGTTCTGTAATGTTCTGTGACTGATGGGAATGATGTGAAGAGAGAAAATAAGGTTTCTGACAATCACCGTGCTCAACGAGCGTCGTCGTGCTGCTCTCGCAGAGATCGACAATGCCCCCTTCTCGTATGTGCTTTCCCCTTCTTTCTTCGTTATTATCTCACTCTGCCTCGTAGTTGGTTCCATGTCAAAGTCTGCTTGGTCGCAGGGGTTGGCTTCTTCACCGACGCGTAAGTTGCACACCCTTAACCCCCATAGCTTTATCACATGACCCTCTCCCAGCTATGACATCTTCGCTATCAGCATTGCTGCCACCATGCTCAACTATGTCTATGGTGGTACAACTGGTATGTTGGTCATCCTGCTTTCTCCCTTGCCCTTATCCGATCCGTCTAGCTACACTCTCCACCTGGCAGTCCACTGGTGTCAAGGTTGCCACTCCCGTCGGAAACTTGTTCGGTCAGCTCATCTTTGGTTGGCTTGCGGATGTCGTCGGTCGTAAGCGCATGTGTAAGCAAACCAACCTCGATCGTCCCCCCACCATCGTTCTAAATTCCACTCATCTAGATGGAATTGAGCTCATGATCATGATCATCGCCACCTTCGGACAGGCTCTTTCCGGCCAAGCACCCGCTGTTGGCATCATCGGCGTCCTCATCGTATGGCGCTTCATCGTCAGTTCTTCCGCTACGATCATTCCATCCACACTTCCTCACCACTACTTTATCAGATGGGCTTCGGTATTGGCGGTGATTACCCCTTAAGTGCCATCATTTCATCCGAGTTCGCCGCTACCCGCAGTCGTGGTCGTCTTATGACGGCCGTGTTTGCCTTCCAAGGATGGGGTCAATTTGGTACGTTTTGTCGTTTAAACACAAAATCGCTCTGATAAATTCTTCACCAGCCTCTTCTATCGTCGCCATCATCGTCGTTGCTGCATACAAGGATGCCATCCTTGCGGCGCCCTACCCTTGTTCTGTGCCCGTCGACTACACTTGGCGTCTCCTCATTGGTCTTGGATGTGTTCCTGGTGTCATCGCCCTTTACTTCCGTCTCACCATTCCAGAGACCCCTCGTTTCACTATGGATATCGAACGCAACGTTGAACAAGCCTCACATGACATTGACACCGTTCTCACCACCGGCAAGTACGTCGAGGATGACGATGCGGTTGTTTCCCAGCGTGTCAAGGCACCTCGCGCAAGCCGTGCTGACTTTGCTGCTCACTTCGCCAAGTGGGAAAACGGCAAGGTTCTCCTCGGCACAGCCTACTCTTGGTTCGCACTCGATGTTAGTCGAACACCCCTGTTGCCTATCCGTCCTAACATATCTGTAGATCGCTTTCTATGGTCTCGGTCTTAACAGCTCTGTCATCTTGACTGCCATTAAGTTCGGTGGCGGCACTGCCGCCAAAGGTACCCCTCTCAATGTCTACCAGACTCTGTACAATGTCAGCGTCGGAAACCTTATTCTCAGTGTCGCCGGCCTTATTCCCGGATACTGGGCTTCCTTCCTGGTCATCGATACCTGGGGTCGCAAGCCCATCCAACTCATGGGTTTCTCCATTCTTACCGTTCTCTTTGTTATTATGGGTATGTCGCAGTGTTGGTTGCCGCAGATGAACACTCATTCTTTCCCAAAGGCTTCGCTTACGACAGGCTCACTGCCTCAGTACCTGGCCAGAAAGCTTTCGTTTTCCTCTACTGCCTTACCAACTTCTTCCAGAACTTTGGTCCTAACACAACGACTTTCGTCGTTCCTGGAGAGGCATTCCCTACCCGTTACCGTTCGACGGCACACGGTATTTCCGCGGCAAGCGGCAAGCTCGGTGCTATAGTTGCGCAACTAGGTTTCGGCCAGTTGGTCAACATTGGCGGCACGAACAAGTTCATCCAACACATGTAAGCATCATCTGTGTTTGGTTCCGATGGTCATCTAAACGGTTGTCTTCGTATAGCATGGAAATCTTTGCCTTCTTCATGCTGACGGGAATATTGTCCACATTGCTTATCCCGGAGACCAAGCAAAAGACGCTCGAAGCTCTCTCCAACGAGGACCAGGAGACATATATATCTGGTGCTATCACTGCCTAGATAGCGAAAAGCCCTTCCATCGGACTCGTTATTAAATGTGTCATATCTTCCTTATTGATTTTGCACGAAACCCGTGTAATTACTCTCCTTGTAAATAACATGCAATGCAATTTTTACCGGATTCTACCTCTGACAGACCTTGGGCTAAAATTATCCTGCACACAAGATGAGGGTAAACTTGTCGCTCGGCCAGATGCGCAATCACTGCGACAAGAAAATGGTGAAACAACTTAGCAGACATAACGAGAAAGCCTTTGCTCGAGTCAGACCGGAGCAATAGAGACCATGACATTGGAATATGGGAAGTTGAAACAGTGTGCTCAGACTCATAAGTACATTGGTATCGATACCTTTGTGCCTACGAAGACTTTGGTTTCTTTTTCTGGCGATCATTGATCAACTGCCGTAGGACGCAAAGCAGGGCAGAAGTACACTCACATATGCGACGGCATCGAAGTCATACTTTATGCCAACCTCTGCCAACTTACGTTTGCGTTCCTCCTGACGTTTCATCAGCCGTTTTTCTGCCCTCTGTATGCTTCCCTCCGTTCGAGACTTGGTGTCAGAAAAGCTGTCAGCTCGATACGGTTGTAAAACATACTCTTGTTTACCTTGTTGTGTTGCACCCGGGCTATACGATCTCGGGGGACCGGTCTCCATTTTCGATTTGCACCCACCCACAACTCTGGATGAACCTCATCCTTGGGTATCACCTTGCATTTGAGTATATGTCCCATGAGCAAGTAGTTGTCCATCGTCTCCGCCACGATCTGCGCGACGGAGGACGAGTCAAACTCGAGGAATGCATAATGTTTCGACTTTCCGGTCTAAGAAGACGTTCCGTCGGCATTGGGCAAAAAAAAACAAAGAATAACGACCTTTTTATTCCGGGACACGCGTAGACGCAACACCTCACCAAATTGCGAGAAATAGGCTCGGAGTTGATCCTCGTAAAAGCCGTGCGGCAGACGACTGATTGAGATGACACCTTTGTCGTGTTTCTGTGGTGTGATGAGCGTATACGAGGGGTGGAGTTGGCGGATGTACGCACTTGTTGGCGCTGGGCCCGTTCTAGCTTTTTCTGCACTGTAGCATCGTCCTTGGCCACCGTGGGCAGCTTTCCGACATCGATTCCATGCTCCACGATAACCTCCTCGTCGGAAGAGTCCTCCCCATCGGTAGAGAAGCCGTACAAATGGTCCTCGTCGCTCATTTTGTTTCGGGGTAGGATCTATATACCGTAATTGGCAGACATCATTAGGGCTTGGACACTACATAATAACAAATCACAACAATTCTCACACCACCTCGTTACAAGCTGCTCAACTCGGGATGGTTCCCAAGTTTGCCAATCCACATTCGCTGTCGCAGGACGTGGAAGTAATCACACGCTCTGAGATTGCTCAACGGGCAGGGTTTACTTCCATTGTTCATGATGAAAATAGTCATACCCTCAAACGCGACCTGGACAACATGCTCCGAGACGCCTGGGCAGATGCCCTTGCGGAGGCATCTAGATCATCAAGAGCCAAAAAGCATCGGAAGACCGCAGAAAGCCGCCTCGACGAGGATGGTCAACTCGATATGGACCTTTTACACTCAGGAACGTTGGTTCTCAAGCATCCAATAGCATTTCGCCTCGTATCTAGCATGAAATGTCCGCAGCACATCTTTCTCGATCCTAAACCATCATCCTCGCCTATGTATGTACATATATATGTCCCTTGTTGCTGTGGGGTATCTCACAATCTCACCAGATCAAGAGGGCCCGACTGCGAGGATGATGAAATACAAGCTGATACGCGCAGGATACGCGCACTGTCTGTGGCAGTGGAATTAGCGGGACTGCGAGAAGCGGCCGTTTCAACATGGCAGGTTGATTCCAAGGTTGCACAACATTAATTGATATGTCGTGTCACGGCTGAGACGTCTTTTTCCGCAGCCTGTCACTGTTGAAAACAAGGTGCCACTCGCCAATATACCTCTTGCTCAACCCCTACCTCCTTTGCTAGTCACTGAAGAGACTCGCGCAAGGAAGACCGTCCAGCGAGTCAAAACTGGAAGTCCGCGGGCTGGTGAAAGTCCTGCAGCGTCGCCGCACGAGCCTCGGCTGTCCTGCGTTGTCCTGCCTGTGATGTCCGTCCCCGACCATGGAAACATACCAGGCAAGAAATGTCGAAAGCCTGTCAAAGAGAGACCGCCCCGTGCTTATTGGAAACCATCGCCTGAACTGCGAGGAAAGTGTGTGGGATATGCGCTGGGCTATCCGTCTAGCTGGGCCCCTGACCGTCTCTATGTACGGGATACGATGAAAAGGGGAGTTGAATCCACTCTCGACATGTAATGCTGTGCACGATACGCCCGGATCGGAGTGACATCACGACTGCACTTTTGCACCAGAACCAACACCATGTCTGGCACACACACCGTCCCCGACCTCCCTTACAGCAACAATGCACTCGAGCCATACATCATCGCAGAGATCATGAGGTTACACCATGACAAGCACCACAAAGCATACGTCGATGCGCTCAACGCTGCCGAGAACAACTACGCTAGGGCCACTACCCCTAAAGAGCGCATCGCCCTTCAGTCTGCCCTTCGTTTCAATGGCGGTGGTCACATCAACCACTCGCTCTTCTGGAAGAACCTCGCACCTGCCCCAGACGGCACGCATGTCAAGGGCAACGGCGGTACTCTCAAGGATGGGCCCTTGAAAGACGCCATCAAGCATGACTTTGGCTCCATCGAGGGCTTGATCAAGGAGTTCAATACCACCACCGTGGCCATTCAAGGTTCCGGCTGGGGCTGGCTTGTGTGTACCTCACGATGACGTTATCCCTTTCTTCTCATATCCCGGCAGGGCTGGAATCCCAAGACGAAAGTTCTTGAAGTCGTCACCACAGCAAATCAGGACCCTCTTCTCACTCATGTGCCCATCATCGGCATCGATGTTTGGGAGCATGCGTACTACTTGCAGTACTTTAATGCTAGGGCTGCGGTGAGTAGATATATGTGTTCGTGAGATGCCAAGCTGACTTGCTCCACCCATGTTATCAGTACCTCGATAAGATTTGGAACGTCATCGACTGGGAGGAGGGTGAGAAGCGATACAACGATGCCGTTTCTGGCTCCAAGTTGTAAGTGTAAGGATGTAGCGAAAAGGAATCCTATTCGGAATGAAATATAGCGGTATCATGTACTCTACGGTGTCTGTAATACTGTCTCGTTCCCATTGGTGCTCGAATATACGATAGTTTGTGTGGGTATCAAACGTACTGATCGGGCAAGAGTGAAAATTGTCGGACGGCCGTCGAGGTATTTGGATCCTGTTTCTGATTGTCAGATTGAACGATTGAATTCAACCAGTACCGAGATGAGCGACAGAGAAGCAGGCCGCACACAGTGATACCCTGCTTCCACGCTCCAAGTCAAATTTATGTAACGCGGCCGCCAGAAGTATTCAAGACAGGAACCCCAAACTTTGAGTCAGATGGTCGAGTGATACTGTGTTTTTCCCTAGACTCGGGAGCCACGAAAGTAACCGTATCCATTCCTTTTTTAAAAAAGGCCGTGAGTCCGTGACCATGGGGATGGGGATGGGATTTTCTCCTTGGTCTTAACCCAGCTATACGTGATGAAAATTGCAGTGACTGGATGTAACGGCCTCGTTGGCCAACCCGTCGTCTTGAGAGCTCTCCGGACAGGCCATACCGTCGTCGGAGTTGACAAGGTCGCGAAAGAAGACACCGAGTTCCGCCACGATCCGCACTTTACATTCGTCCTCGCAGACCTGACCCACTTTGAAGAGGCTCTCAAGGCGTTTGAAGGATGCAATGCGATCGTACAGCTCGCTGGCGTCAATCAACCGATTGACTATAAAGTCAACACACACAACTGGTGAGATATCCTCCTCCAGCGCCACCGACCGCTCCGCTGTCTGTTGAGATGAACCATCGATCTGTTGCACAGCAACGTAGTGATCAGCTGGAACGTGTTACGCGCCGCTGCAGAAGTAAAGTCGCCTTCGTGTCCCGAGTATGTCCCAACTGAATCGTTTTTGTTCGCAGCTCGGGATAGGACGCGTGGCGCAAGCGTCGTCCGTGAATGTCCTCCGTGGCGTCTTCAGTGTTCAGCCCCAGTTCGATTACTTCCCGATAGACGAGCTTCATCCAACGCTCCCGGACGAACCGTATGGGCTTTCGAAAATGTGAAGACACCCTGTTTGCCATGTCTTCGAACGTGGTTGATCTCATTGAAGGACACGTACAACCTTGCAGAGTCGCCGAGATGCAAGCCGATACGATCGTTCAAAGATATCCGGATATGCGAGTGGCTAGCCTGCGGCTCCACTTCTCAGTCCCAACGAGGACCCGAGCCTACAGGAAGGACTATGAACGTTCGAAGGGTGACCTCTGGAGTTATGTTCAAGAAGACTCGGCGGCAGAGGCGTTTGTGAGGGCAGTGGCAGTGGAGAATGACGAATGGAAGCGGCATGAGAAGTTCTTCATCGTTGCGCCCCAGGTCGCAGCTGACGAAGGCTGGTTGGAGCTAAAGCAAAGGTACTTTCCAGATGTTCCACTGAGGGAAGAATGGGTGAAGAATGGAGGGAACGGCTTCTTCGACTGCAGTAAAGCGGAACGCTTTTTCGGATGGGTACATAGGGATTACGCATAGCAATTCGTGAACTAGAACCGCGCAATGACAATTGAGTAATTTTAAAGATTATGTCGGATGTAGGAACGTCTGCAACTGTGCAAGAGTCAGACCAAGCAGATGTGAGACAGGGAGGGAACGTCGCACATATTCCTCGTAATGATGCAACACTTCGCGAAGTTGCTTCCTTGATATCTCTGCCCGGTAGAGAATTTCATCGTCAGTCCGCTTCCCGTCAAAGTATTGGTTGATTCTACGAGACGAGTCAGGAAGACTGTCGTCAAACCGTTTGAGATGAATGCTTACAACTCGAATCGCCTTGCAATATGTTCGTCCTTTCCCTCTGACATCGCAGCGAGCCACCTCCGTTCTAACGGAGATGCGGTTCCCGGATCACTAATCATCGATGGAGAAATAGTGTCCTCGACAGTTCCCCATCCGACATTGTCCTCGTCGGATTCCTCGGTGACATCTTCGTCGTCCTTATCCGCATACGATCCAGAGACCTCACTGCCCATCTCCAACTCGACGGAAGATATACGCCTGGAGTAGCGTCGTGCGCTCTTCGGGGACATTGACAACCATGCAATGCCAGGATTCCCATATCTCTTGTCCATTAGTGATTCAGGTTCGAGAAGTTTGCTTGGCCTGCGTCCGCGAACTTGTCGACCACCCAATCGTTCTAGTTTCCGTTCATGAGCCTCACGAACGCGGACTTTGAGCTCCGACGTCGCGACAATTCGTACGTGGAGATGGAGAGTACACAAGAGGTCGTGCTTCAACATCCAGAGCACAACGTCGTGATATAGAGGAATGTGTTCTTTGGAACGGACGACAGCAGCGAAGAAATGGTTATCGGTTTGTTTGGAACTGGCCACTGAGATCGTTGCGAGGAGAGATGGAAGGGGCGGAACGATATGTTGAGGAAACATTTCTTTGAATTCTGTGGATAATTGAGACAATCTTGATATGGCAGATTGAGTCGGAGGTCGAGTTTTTAAAGAAAGGGTATTCCACGTACGCAATATCAAATCTGGGAGGGAGGGTAAAAACGGTCTTTAAACCGCTGTGAACGACGTCCACAAGCTTTGCTCTTCTGTGATGGACAAGCCAACGGACTGCTGGAAATATTTCGGATTCCAGGTCCCAGTCCAGCAAACTCGCCATGTCTGCAAGCCTGTAAAATGCAGATGTCGACACAAGTGATTTGGGTCAGATAAGGTGAACATACGAAAGAGTCACGGAGGCAGTCTCCAGAAATTTAATTAGACGGTCTGCATGATCCCTCTCCTCAGGTCTCACGTGTGGACCTCTGAGATTTGTGTATGGATCGAGAGCATCATCGGCATCAAGAAGAAGCAGGCTCTTCCATGGAGATAGTGCAGGCAGACGCCATCCAAAACTAAGATCGCGACCCCACACCCTTGCTTCGTCCTCGTCTTCCTGATGGTCTACGAAGTCGAGTTCATACTCTTCTTCGTTGTGTAGAAGGTAGTCTAAATAAGGTGGGAGCTGCAACTCCAAGGGAAGGTTATTGAGTGTGATGCATGCCATTGAGGATGATTTGATAGATTCGAAGAGCGTTTTCATCGCCGCCGCAATAGATGAAACTTGAACGGCATGCGCAACGTATTTTGAGAAAGCCTCGCCTAACACACACTGTCAACTCACTCTGACTGGAAACCCAAAAGATTGATACCTTTGGCAATGTATTCTGCCTCCAAAGCGCCTAGGATGTCACACTCTGCCTCCACGAAGTTAGAAAGTACTTGTTCTTGGAACAGTACTGCCGTGACCGTGAATGCAATCTGATTATAGATCACATGGAAGTACTTGGCAATATTGCCATTTGCTGACGACGAAGGGTCAGGCAAATCCAGCACCAGGACGAAATGGAACATGTGCAGCCACGAATTATGGTTCTGAGGCGTGTGGCGTAGTTCCCCATTGACGGATCTCTCAGATATGTTGTCGTCCGCATCACGATTTCGTGAACCTCTTCCCCTGGAACTAGACTTGCTCTTCTCCGATTTAAAGCGCCAAGTTCCATCGTCCTCTGCTGAGACTGGGTGACCGATAAACGCCAAGTCATCAATGACGAGCTCGAATTTCTGATGGCAAAGGGCTCTCTGCGGACACAGCATTTTGGACAAAAACTGTGTTGGATAATCGAAGATGCCGTGGTATTCATCAGCCACTGTACCCTCTTCATTTTCGTCATCGAATGAATCCCCTTTGGAGGGTGAATTTCGGCCGGATGAAGGGAGCTGTGTGTTTCTGGAAAAAGACCTTGTTCGGTCACGTACTCCGGACGGCGCCCGCCATACATAGTTTTCCGCGTCCTGGGGAAGGTCGTGGTGAGAGTGACTGCATTGTTCGAATCCATCCACAGTGCCAGCGGAGACGGCATTATGATGGGCTGCCCTCCAGGGGTTGTCGAGCTCTGAGCCACAGATATGAGGCAATGGACGTATGAGCCTAGATGACGACTTGGGTACTGGCGGCCATCTGAAGACTAGACTGGGACCTTTTGCGGACGAGTTGACGAGTAAAAGGGACAAGAGAGTCTCTGCCATTTACAGTGACAGTCGAAGGGGTTCGCACTATTTTGGTGTACCCAGCTCTGAATTATTGATTAGACACCATGCATGCAGGACAATTGGTGTATGGCCTACTGTCAAGGTCCCAAAGGGATCGATTGGGTTGTCTTCCTCTGACGCTTGAATCTAAGAGTAGGGTGTTCGCGAGTAACCTGCCTCGAAAGGTATGCGATAAGTACGACGCCCACGGCCTGTGACTATGCTAGTGTTAGAGTTTAGGGTTTCACTGTAGGTGTAGTGCAGTGACGACCAAACCTAGGTCTCCCTTGAAAAGGAAGTCAACGCGTCCTTGACTTGTAGCCAACCCGTATGAACCTGTAGAAAGCAACCCGCTTTCTGTTCTCTCGTGCCAGTGATGGCTACATTCCACGACATCGTCCCGCTCAAGACAGGTGTTGCGCTTGAAGTCGCAACCTCACGACCCGAGCAGGAAGACCAGTGCACTCGAGTTGCATTCTGCCTCCATCCATGGTCGCGAGTTGGTGGATGTATGTACGACTCGTGAGTACAACGTGCTTCTGTTAGATTGCTGCCCTTTTGAAACATTTGACTGGTGCAGGACTGTTCAGACCATTGTCAAGTCTTTGCAAGACAACGATTTCTATGTGGTGTACTACAACTCTCGGGGTGTCGGAAAGTCAACTGGCTCGCCCTCTTTCACCGGAAAGACGGAAGGTAGCGATTTGGAAGCGTTGGTGCAACGATTTTTGGAGGGACATCCACAGGTCAACTCTGTGACCTTTATCGTGCGTCGTCCTCGAAATTGTCTGCATCCAACTCGCATCGAACTGAAACGATAGGGGTATTCTCATGGTTCGCTGATAGTGACACTGCACCCCGTGTTACCTTCGCACGTCAAGACGTCTTATGTGCTACTTTCGTATCCTCTTGGGCCGAGGGGACTATTGACCATGTTCCATTCGAGAATGTACTCTTCAGCACTGACGTCCCTGTTGCGTGATGTCCGTGTTCGGTTGCTCATCGTGCATGGAGACCGGGATGACTTTACGAGCCATTCCCAGTATAACACATGGACAGAGTCACTCAAGACGACGGAGGGTGTAAGAGCGCAGTTGAGGATAATGACTGTGACGGATGCAGGTCATTTTTGGCACACTGAGACATCGAGGGCTGCGCTGAAGGATACGTTAGAGCACTGGTTTTCGAACTTGATGTACGATACAGGTACTTTAGATTACTGAAGTTGTTAGTCGGAGCACTGCCAGGGTCGATATTAGTTTGCTTCATCGATGCCGCTGCCAAAAGCGTGACGCGGTGTTAGACTCGGTTGGATTGTCAAAGCTTGAACGGCAACCGCAACCATCGCCCTGACCACATTTCTTACTTACTTACTTCTCGCAGATACACAGTTTCATATCTCCCTCTTTTCTTTTCTCCCCCCTTGAACTCCAGGAGAGTCCGAGATGTCAGTCGTCGCTCCTCCTTCTCCTCTCCTTGTCCGATCTCGCACTCACTACGCTCCACCCTCATCTCACAGGCATCTGCCCGACGAGAGACCACGCCCGAGTGTTGCCAACCTCATCGGCCGCTTTGAGCAGCAGGGTAAACGACAAACTTCCCCCGCTGCGCCCGTGGTCCCGCGGAGTTCCAGTGTCTCATCACAAATAGCTGGTGATGCTGTGAAGGAAGAAGTCAAGGAGAAGAGAGAATGGCCGCCCAAACCTGTCGCATCTGCTGATATTAAACCAGTCGCGCCCACATTCTCCAGTCCATCTTCTCCTAGCATGTCCAAGTCTGCTGTCGCGAGCCCTAGCCCTCAGCCCATCCCCGAACCCGCTCCCCCAGCAGACATCCCTACTACACCGACTCCGGCATCACCGGAACCAGTAAAGTCACCTCCATCCAAAGGCAAGGCTGTCTCTACCGGGAAGTCGACTCTCACAGCGGGAACGCGGCGGGCAGTAGCGTCTCCCGCAAAATCTCGTTCCTCCGTCGCCAACAGCTCATCTGCCAAGTCTTCGGTCAGCTCTCCTCCGAAGACGTCTCTCCAGTCGTCTGTTTCGCAACCTCTCAGGCCACAACACACTGGCCATTCGGTCGCATCGAATCCTTCCACGACACGCCAAGCACGCCCGGTTCCCAGAACTGCACCATCGACCCCTTCGCGTCCCAAGTCATCAGCCGCACAAAATCAGACTGTTATAAGACCGAAGACGCCATCTTCCGGACTGTTCGCTCCCACAGCAGCATCACTTGCGCGTTCTCGTAATGCGCCTCCGCCACCCCCGCCCCCCGTGAGGAAAGTGACTCTGAGTAGCGATGCAGCAGAAAGGCTTAGCAAGCCTACGGCTGCATCGTTGTCCAAAGCGCGCACGCTAGTTCCTCCTGCTTCAAGTCCTGCAAGAGTAGCAAAATCCACTTCAGCTGGCGCTCATGGTTCGATTCCTCGAGGGTCGTTGAAGCCCAAGGTTAGACGTACACCCGTGAAACCAAAGGAGGCTATCAATACGAAGGAGGGAATCACACCTGGTCCTGCTTCTGCTTCTTCTGAGCCTTCCCGTGACCCGGACCACCTCGCGGCTGATCATGTAGAGAATGGGCATGAGCCAGGGACAGCCGCGTTTTCGGACGTTGGTTCAACAGAAGATGCGTATGGCCACTCAGAAGCCGTAGGTGTTGCAACGCACGATCCTGCCACAGACGATGCGCACCTTGATCTTGGGGTTCATCCTGCCGAAGAAGAGGCTCGCAGTCGTGAACATGTTGCCGAGAACGTTCCAGAGGAGGAACCTGCGCGTGAACATGAACAAACCCATTTGGAAGGTCACGAAGACTCCGTTCTCGAACCCACTGAGTCACATCCCGGTGAAGTGATCAGCAATGGGGACAGTCTGAGGGTTGAACAGACTGCTCCCGGAAATGATATTGAAGATATCGTCAACCTCCTTGAAGGCACTTCACTTGCGAAACCGCGTCCACAGAGTATCGTCAGCATTCCTGACGAAGACGGGGAAATCGAGTACTGAGCACGTACTCTAGCGATTTTCTAACCTTGTAGATGATCCAGATGCGCACAAATTTGTCTGTCCATGTCCATAACCGTTGATGGTGAGTTTGCTCGGTTTCTATTGATACATATGATGAACATCACTGACTACATACAGAACGCTCCATCAGTTCAGTCTTTCACAACTACGGTCGTTTAGTTCCGCGATGATGTCTGCTGCGGTTTTCTGACTCCTCATATATTATTTGTTTTGGTCCTTTCTTACTTGAGCCTTTGCTTTACCCCACCAATCATCTCAACCAACTTTTTCAAACACATCGCACGGGGGTTTAGGACATCACTCGATTTTCACGTGTATGTTCCCTACTCCCAAATCATCTCATATTAGTTTACATTGGAACACTGGTTGGTATATACCTTGATCCATATAACTTGGGTCCAACCGTTAGGAGTACATGAACGGGCAAGGGAAAGGTGAGGTACACGAGATGATATAGTGTATCGATAGCATGGTCAGAACAAAAAAGCATTGCAAGGTAGAGTTAACGAGTCCAGGAGGCATGGTGAATTTATCTCGGCGCTCTCGCTCTCTTGAGCATGCTGTTCAGTTTCTGTCCAGTGAGGAGGCGTCGGGTGGGCAGAGGACCATCACCCTCTTCTATGAGTCTCTGGTGGTCAAAGAGTTAGCGGGCTTAACCTGGCCGACCACAAACCTCACCCTAAGTTGGAAGAAGCACATGTTGAAACCTGACTTCCCTCTACCCATCTGGGCCTGGGCAAGCCAAATAAGAATGTGATATCTTGAGGCAAGGAAGACACCTACTGAATCTACGATGTAGAGTCCATCATATCTGTACCTGCCAACGAATGTGAGTCATTGCACAACCATCAACATCGGTGTGTCTCACCCTGAGCGGGGTGCGTAGTAACTAGCTGGGTTCGGGCCTCGTGCCACTCGCACGGGCCGCCCTGTCTCGAAGGATCTCTGAAGGGATGTGAGGCACGACGATAGACGATTTGTTGGGGAACCCACCAGTAGAGCTTGATTCCCAGAGTCATCGAACGACTGGTTTGCAATTTGCTGCTGGGAGGGACGTTAATAGCAAGAAGCTGGTTACAAAGAACAGACGTACTCCACTCTTCTTGTCCTGTCCACCTGATAATCTGTCATTTAAAACACGTGTTTAATCATTGCATAGAACGTACCCGAGCCAACGTAGGTGCTACAAGTAGCAATGAGGACGCGTGTCTCCAGACGGTGGCAAATTGACGTACATCGTATTTCCCTCATCTTTATTGTCCTCGTATCCTTTAGAAAGACAGATCGAATAGGCTCCACCGTTTTCTCTCGGATCTCCATGAATTCCTCCCTGACTAGGAGCATGCACACCAGCTCTCATAAGCTCGTCCCTGGAGATTGGACGATGAGTTGGAAGCTAGATAGTGAGGACGAACGCATACCTGCTTTTGAACTTGGTGCCAAAGGGAACGTCGGGTATATGTCCGTATACGTATCTTTCTCTGAAGAGATGGAGATAAACGAGGGTACACCACTGACGACGATTTCGACACTTACCGCGACGACATGGCGGAGACGCGATGCTTTGATTGGCGTTGCGTGCGGTGTGCCATTTACTTAAATACCGCGTTGTATGAGTCAGCGAGAAACCAAGCACACGTAAACAGCAGCTAAACAGTATCGATCGAGCAAGGTGGGGCTTGTGTATGAGTCTCTTGTTTCTTTGGATGAAAAATATTTGAGAAACGGACTCTTGAATGGTGGTGTTCGCTGTTTATTTTCCTTGGAAAACCTGGTATGAAGTGTCAAGTAGCCAACCCAATGTACTGTGATATGATGGCGGTAAGTAACCAAGCCGCGCGAATCCTTGAGAACTTTCGGAACCCGCTTTTATACGATCGGGGGGGAGATCTTCGGATTCGGATCCACATGACTCGGACAATAGCGTAAATATGGACACACTGGCAACGGGGGTGGGAGAATAGTTCCATATCCATCATTCCGAAATCCCATCT
>JBBPQP010000127.1:0-46480 GCA_038092555.1 Boletus subgraveolens
ATAGTGTTACCGCGCTCGCACAGTTAGGTCAAAGGAAAGATCACTTCGCAGTCCAAGCAGGTGGTTATGTGTTATTCTGCTTTGGTGAGTTGCTCGAAGCGCATCATCACGATGACGGCCACTCATCGTTCATGCTAGGATATGGTTCCTCCTCTCCGGCATCCTCGTCCATATTCATATATAATCCGGCGACGTCCTCGATGGTTACGTCCTACACTGCACCTTCTCCTGGCTCCACACCTGCCATTACTTCATTCCCACCGCCCACACAGACCGGTTCAAACCCCAATTCTAATGGAGGAACGGGTACTGCCTCTCCTGGGGGTCCGTCAAGTTCTCCCTCGTACACTTCTGGCTCATCCTCTAGCTCAAGCAGCCACACTCTTGCTATTGCGCTCGGGACGACATTTGGAGTCCTTGTGCTTGTCGCAGGTGGACTTGCAATGATCTGCTATATGAGACGGGTGCATAATCGTAACAGAAGGACAGCCAGGAGATTTTTCCCGCTTGCAGATGACCCCAAATTCTCGCCATCGGAGGAATCGGTGGGCGGCGCTGCACCAGAAGGGGCACACCTCGACGGACACACCAATGAAGGGGTCAGGGAGGTTAATAGCATAGGTGTGATAACGGATATTCTTGGCCACCTCGGCATCAGCAAATTTAGTTCCAGGCTGCGTCAGCCCCGGAAGGACATGTTTGCAGACGAAGACACCAAATCGTTTGGCTGGGCTGGACACTCGAGTACGGTGCAAAGACAAGGCAGTGAGGGGACAAGCGTCTGGTCCCTCCGCTCTGTGGGTGCCTTGGTACGCGGCGTGATTGGCCGCGAGCCTAGCGGATCTGGTGTAGATCAAGAGGATCCCGAATGGGAGAAGGTCGATTATCCCCGTGAGGGGGGTCAAGAAGGTTTAATTCGTCAAGGAAGTCTTCACAGCGAATTTTTGTCGCACCCGATCCATCGGAGAGAAGGAAGTTTCTGGTCATATACTGATCCCTTCGAGGGCCCTCTCCAGGACGACGAATATGATGATCTCAATTTGCGCCCTGGTATGCCCGAGAAGAACGCAGATTATGACAATTCTTTTCCGATAAGCAATGAAACTGACGATTTTGAGTGGACCGCATTGGCCCCTCAAGATTCCGTCTGGCCCTTCTCTGTACGCTCACGTATGCTCACCCCCCTCAGAGAAGTTTCTCACACATCCCTCTCGGATCCTTCTAATTCGCTTCCGCCTCTGCAACCTTCGCACGGACAAATATTCTATGGTCATGCGGACAACGCCGCACTCTCCCCACCACTCAGCATCTCTCCAACAACCCACAGTCCTACCGCTTCACGTTTGTCTGATCCACATCCCGTTACATCCGCTCCTCGATATTCGACTGTTTCAGGTTCCACCTTATCTCATTCACCATCTCTACCCCGTCCTGACAGCTGGTGGTCACGTTTAACGAAATCTCCAATCCTTGATCGTCGCGTGTCGATAACATCATCCAAGCCGTTAGATTTCAGAGACCCGACACCCGCCCCTCCGCTTGTCCCACTAGAAGAAACGATGAGATCCTCTCCCACTCCTACGTGTTCCAATGATACATCTGCTGATATACCTGTCGAGCACGGTAGATCAGTGTCTTCCGCTCGCAGCGGACGCACGGCGAATACCGATTCCGCGGAGCATCTTGGAGACAACTATGACGTGGTTCAGCGTCTCGCATCTGACGGATCTACTTCCCGGCGCGCGCTATCGCTGGGTTCAGCGGAAACAACCGAACAAGGGATGTTCGCTGTTGACAACCATATGCTTGCAGAGATATCTCTGCCAAGCGATTCACCCCACGTTGATCTGCCACGGTCAACATTAGCCCCAGGGGACCCCTCCATACCCACGGACGTGGAGACGCCCTCTGAGTCTCTGATGTCACCAAAATCTAATCTGACATCCTCAGAGAAGGGTGCCATCGTGGCCAGTAGAGTCAGAGCATACGAGCGCAGGCTGTCTCGAGAATTAGAATCACAGCAAATTCCCCCCATTCGAAACACCCGCCATCGTGAAGAAGTACCATCACGGACGCGACCGACGATACATTACGGCGTCGCTCCGCGTGCCTCGTTATTTATCGCCAACCCCGATTTTAGACATATTTCGTGACGCTTTGTTTCTCTACTGCCTGAATTTACCCTGTATGAGGATTGTAGGTCATAGTATGAACCATGCTGCGTTGTA
The DNA here is from genome assembly GCA_038092555.1 of Boletus subgraveolens. Taxonomy (NCBI): domain Eukaryota; kingdom Fungi; phylum Basidiomycota; class Agaricomycetes; order Boletales; family Boletaceae; genus Boletus; species Boletus subgraveolens. Next base: position 2,229 of record JBBPQP010000127.1, read on the forward strand.
TCGTATTGGGCGACAGTGTGTGTATTCTTTTGCTTTCTATGGATTTGTTACCCAATACCCTCTAGAAAGCACCCGTTGTACGAGTCGAATCGGTACTCATAAATCAAAGTGACTTCGTCTTTCAGGACGTCTCGTAACAACAAGCCGGACAAATAACAGGAATATCTCTCACACGTCCTTTTGGCAGCCGCTGCTCATGTACAAATCAAGCCAAGTGCCCAGACTGCGAGGGGAGACGAAAGCAGTGACTACTGCGATCCGCACACACTGCCGGCGGCTCGACTTATTTATCAACAATGGACCGGAGTCCTTTGTATTTGTATGGTACCTGGCAACTGGGAGAACGACTACGGACGCCCATGTGGATGAGTGCTAACAAAAGTCAGGATGGGACAGAACGAGCCGTGTAATCAGGCCACCGCTCGAAACCTGAGTCGCCGGTCCGCCATCTAGGGAGACTCCCGAGTCATCTGACGCGAACAAAATCACCGCTTACAGTAGTTCTACCGCGAAGCGATACTGCGGACATGAGCGAACTACGATGGCCTGATGGGCCGGCCTGCCTGTCAAAAAGACGGAGATCAGTCCGAAAATAAAAATTTATTTGCTTCCTATCTCCAAGTTGGGATGTGAATACATATCATTGTTGACTGATGGAACGCGGAAGATTCTTTTTTTTTTGATTATTTTAATTATGACGACCTGGGATCCGCGTACAAGTCAACAACTTTACAGGGGCCACCGTCGGTACGGTACACATGATCCATACTCAGCTGAGAAAAACAATATCACAAAAACCGGCGCACAAGTATCATCCGGGTCCCATAGGGAAAGTCGGGCAGGCGCAAAGCACGAGCCGATGACGGGATTTTTTTTGTAAATAAAAAAAGTTGAGTCGCGACCGTAACATACACGACGATCGGGGACAGTCACATAAACGGTCTGACGGCACTGGCAGGCGCAAGGTTCCATGCACACGGAAGCGTTTTCGCGCCGGTCCAGCGGGGGAAACAACATGACGTACACATGGACCTGCACATGGTACACTCGTCGGCAGAACTTGTCATTCCTCGTCCATATCAGAAACCATTCATCGATTCACATCGGCCGTTGGAACCTGCCATGCTGTGGAAGGCGTGTGATGCTATGAGCTTGTTTATTTCAAAAACGTACGTTGCTTCTCTGGGCTCCAGTTGGCGTGCTGTGTGATGTGGCTGGCATGGAAGGTTATGTCCCGATTAAGTCTAGCGCGTCCACTGCCGCGTCTAAAAGTGGATGGACGGTCGAAAAGGAGCGATCCTCCGAAAAGGGGCGCCTAAGCTCCGAGGAAGAGACAGGGCATGAACTTTACAAATTCAGGGTTCAACCTTGAGCACGTCCACGAGGACGGCAGCCACTTGAAGAGAAGCAACGATCATGATGTGAGTCACACGCTGGATACCCTGAACGATGGTTGTGAAAGGCTATCCCGCTCTGTCGTTGTCGCGTTCTAGGTCGAGATGCAGTCGGAATTGGGCAAGGCGGAAAGATTATGGCAACTGTTATCGAGAGAAGAAAAAAACCTTCACACCCCAAGCGGTAAGGCACCAACGTGGGAGACACTCACCGGCCGCTAGCGAACCTCGGTTGTTTGAGGCAACTCTGAGGTCTAGGTGCTCACAAGACAAGTTGGCTGCTTGGCACTTACCCATATTGTACTAGATCAGTAACAGAGCTCCCTGATTGGCATTCGCCAACAACATATGTACCTCGGTAAGACCACGTCACAGGCGGTGCACAGCGGTCTCGTCTGGTGTGAGAATGGCCAAATTAATTGATCGAACAAATGGAGATGCGGCCTGTCGAGAAACATAGAGAAAACCATACCAAGCATTTGTGTTCATTAATTGCCTTGGTCCGCAAAACACATAGATTCCCAACAGTCAACCTCGTTGCGCCGTTGCGCAACGCTCCACTTCTTCCGAACAATAATTTTGAAGACCTAACAAGGTTCGATCGTTCTCGCACAGTATTCCTTACCTAATGACTGACGTAGATGCTGTATCTATTGGATACTTCTTGGACCGATTGCCACCTTGAAATTGCTGGATGAATGGTGGAAAATCGGCGAAGACCCATTGCTAGCTGTGCGAGTTTGTGAGATTATGCCAGATCTCTCAGTCTACACTTCACCCTATTGGCCATCTCTTACCGGCGAACTTGGACCGACTCGAAGGGTTCCAGAACCAAATATTTCCCTGTCAGTCACTTGAATTATGCCTTGATTAGGAAAACTGGGCGGCTGGAGCACCCAGCTGTGTCAGGGCGAGGTCCTCGGACACCCCTTCCTCTCGCAGCGCCAGCGATGTGGTACAGACGCCGGAGTGTTATCTGCCTCGTGTTGGAAACAGTGAAGAGACCTGTTCAAACACATGACTTTCCTGTTGTCCAGTCCTGCCATGTTCAGGTTCGTGCTGCGTGCTCAAAATGAATGCACTCTGCACACGATGTCACCGGCGATTTGATCACAGCGGGTTTGCCCATTCCCAACAGCTACTTTGGTTGTATGTTTACATGTGCTTACTCATATAGGGCGAGTAACCTCAGATCTATTCCTTGAGTTCTTGGAGCAACTTCTCGAGCTCCTCGGACTTTGGTGTGATCTCGCCGAGGTCCTGTTATCGAGTTCAATTATCAAGTAAACTCATGTAATATAACGAGATGATCTTACCGCGACGAGCAACTCGACATATTTAGTCTGAGCGTCTTCCTTGGCCGTGCCCTTGACGCCATTCCAGGCATCCCTACAGATGACATGTGAAATTGAGCATGGCCACAGAGAAATGAAGAACGCTTTGACCATTTAGCCTTTCCAACAAAGTCCAGCAGGCCTGGTCTCGCGATGTTCACATCGCCCTCGGTTGCTGAATGCAGCATTCAGAGAGAGATTCGGCATCGACTGTTCCAAAATACGAACCTTGTTTGTAGTATGCGTAGTACTAGCACGAGTGTTTCAGCCGATCGCAGTTGATCTCGAAGAGGATGCCCTCTTACCTTGAGCTTGGTGCCCTGGTCTGGCTGGTACGGGCCGTCCTTGGGGAGACCCTGGACATACTTGACGGCTTTGTCAAACTTTTCCTGCACGGACAGTGTCATGATTGTGGTTCAAGAGTACCGGTAGTCGTCGGAGGGCAACTTGGCTGAAATACGACGAATCGGGGTTTATCTGATCACAGTGATTGGTTCTCGATTAGGAATATGTCATGATCTTATCACCAGTGTGGTTTCAGTTGGACAAGCAGGGCTCGCAAACGATTTGCAGCGCTGACGGTAAAAAATACTCGTACGTTTTGCTACTACTATCGACCTAGAGTATTATGTGCGAGTAAACACTGGCTCCGAGTCCGGACGCCGTCTTGGATTCGGAGGGATGTCGTGACAAGTCACGCGTGTGACAGAGCGTTGTCCAAAAGTTGCGCCCATATTGCCCCGGGAGACAAGACAGCTCTTGATTGCGACCAAACGCTTGTCCTTCCGCGCTTGAGCATGTCGCCCTCGGCAGCAGCACCGCCTTCTCCACAAGAGATACAAAGGAAACTCTCTGTACACTCCGCCGCCAAGCCCAAGAAGGTGTGATCCATCACTATCTCTCACCCTCCATACGTTATTCTGATCTAGAGAATCGCAGAGTCCACCAGTTGCGCAGGCGCATGTATCCGGAACAGAGTCAGATTCAGATTCCATTGTGTCGCCTGATTTGGCGTCTCCCACACATTCACAATCGATGGGTTCTACTGGAGCGCTGCTGTCTGGCAGCAGCTCACAACCACCACTTTCCTCGATCGCGGAGCGTGCATCAGGCAGCGGCGAGGAGACCGAAGAAGACGACGAGGAAGAGGAAGGGCCGTGGAAGACGGCGGACAAGTCTCAGCGCATTGAGGACTCCGTGAACGAAGGGGTCATCAAGTCTGGCTATCTCTGGAAGAAGGGCGAGCGGCGCAAGGTCAGTGTATCCAAAGTGCTCATGTATTGCTTAATATGGATGTTATTGTAGACCTGGAAGAAGAGATGGTTTGTATTACGACCAGCACATCTGGCATATTACAAGACCTCTGCGGAGTACCAGCTTCTTCGACTGCTAAATCTGAGCGATGTCCACTCGTGCACGCAAGTCGTGTTGAAGAAGCACCCGTACACTTTCGGAGTTGTCACATCTGTGAGAACGTTTTATCTTCGGGCACAGAACCCTGAAGAGGTACCGCGATGGGTGGCGGCCATTCAGGATGCGCGCGAGACCTTGATGATGACTTCGACTCAAACGTCGCTGAATACGCCGGTAACGATACCAGAGGCGCAAGGGATGGACAGTCGCAGCGCCACCATAACACCACCTCCCACTCATCCGTTGCACGCCCAAAATATCACATCATCTGACTCGGAGGATGTGTCACCGAGTGCTCAGCGGACATACTCGACGTCTTCGCAGAATCGACCGACGATCGGCCAGTCGCCTACACGGCCACCAGGTCCACCGAGGGATGCGGTTTCCAAGATAGTTGTGTCCGGCTACTTGATGAAATGCGGTTCGAAACGACATAATTGGCGCAAACGATGGTTCGTGCTATACGGAGAAAAATTAGTTTACTCAGGAAGTCACATGGTAGGTTGAGTTGGAGTGATCGGAGAGGCACTGCTGACGCATGCATGTTGGATCGGATATTGGCAGGACACGAAGCCACACAGGCAGTTTTCTGTGTCTGAGATTCTCGACGCTTTAGAGTTTGATATGCAGTCGCACAAACTCGGTGGAGGGATTCCTCCGCCAGTGATGAGTACACAAGCCTCGGGGGGGCCACCGGATAACCGAAACTATGCGTGTGGACCGTATACATTCAAGATAGTGACGACGAAGCGGACGTTAACGTTGTGCGCGCCGAGTGAGGAGGAGGAGATCAAGTGGCTGAGTGCAGTGCGAGCGCTGATAGCGAGGAGAACCGGCGCTGGAGTTGTCCCTGGAGATCTGAGCGTAAATCAGGCATCGAAGGGGGCGGCCGGAGGCGGGGAGGCGGGGCAAGGAGGAGGGACGTCGAGCAGCGGACTGAGACACAAGGTGAGGAACCTGAGCATTAGTGGACCGAGTGGTGGACCGATATCGGACGGATAGTTGGACGAATGACGGCATTATCTACCAAGTTGAGATGTGCATGAGTTGTAATTGTACCGGTCGCTCCCACGTCAGACATATGGGTCATGTCACGGGTACCCTGGTCGGATGGAGACTAGTACGTATGTATGTGTGTATGTATGTATTGCTTTATTGGTGGTGGGACAGCTGGCTGTGGGGGGAGAAGGCTGCGGCTTCGTGAGGATGAAATGGCAAATGTTTGATGAATGATGGGGGGGAGGCGAACTTTGTCGGTGGACGTGTTTGATAAGTGGCGTATCGGCACAGCTGCGACAAGCGCGGAAGTTGGCCGGGCCAATTTGAGGCATAGTGAGTGTCTTTGGGGGTCCTTTCCCGGGGACCCAAGAGGATACCGGTGGAGGAGGCACGCATTCTCCGACACGAGCGGCAGGGGAGGAGTGGGCGCGTATTTATCAAGTACATACATTAGACCCATCTGCACCGTGCTGTTGGGAAAGTGGCGGCCTTGAAGGCTGAGGGAAACGTGCTCTGCGCTCGGACGGGATCAAATGACCCCAGTTTGAAAATCGGGGTGCCGGCAACTGCTGACCTGAGCGAGACCCCGAAACTCGTTGTGTTAACACACCACCAAGTCCTTTCCCGCTCTCCTCGTACGTTACTTACTTATACCTTGGCCCTATGCCTACAATGCATCCCTCGTCCCCGTCCCTCTCCCACTACTAACAAGTATATATCGCTCCAACCTCATTTCCTTCATTTCCCCCGCTTCGCTTTCGCTTCTCCACTCATGCCCCCCGTGCCCAAGTCCCCACAGCCAAGGAGACCCGGCGCACCGAAAACAAAAGGCGCTGTGCGCGCCAAGTCCGGCTGTTACACCTGCAGAATTCGTCGCAAGGTCCCCTCTTTCCTCCACCCCCCTAACCCTCTCCTAACCTTGCCATCAGAAATGCGACGAGCAGATGAATACCGAGGGCAGCTGCTCCACTTGCGTTCGCCTCCGTCTTCAATGCCTCGGCTTCGGTGCCAAACGTCCAGAATGGCTGCGGGTAATGTCCCTCTTCCTTTCTCCCACCACATATCATCTCACATCTCCCAGGAGACCCGCAATGTCCTTGACTTGCGCGAAAAGATAAAGACTTTCCTCGCTTCCCAGGGCATGATCAAGGGCCATTCCGGCTCCGCCCCCCGCGCCCCCGAACACGAGCCACAGATATTAAGCTTGTCAACGGACTATGCATCCCCGAGCAACAGCCCCCAGACCCCCACCCTCTCCATCCCCTCTACCAACGACGAGCGTCCCTCCTCATACCCCCTTCGCACGGACCGTTACCCCGATAATGATCGTAAGACGCCCCCTCCACCACTCCGTCTCTCCTACCTAACCTTTTCTCAGGTCTACCTGTCATGCACGAGTTGAGTCCCGACTCTCCTCTGGAACGAAGTGAATACCACGAAGTCCTCCTGCCTGCTGTCACATACTCTTCGCCTCCTGTTAACAATAGCTTAGATTCATGTAAGACCTCGTATCGTTACTAAGTATTTGTATGTATAATAGTGCTCAATGCCCTCCTTGCAGGGTCAAACCATTCAATCGCTCTCCAACGCCCACATACCAGCGACTTTTCAAGATTGTATAATGCCGCCGTTCACGAGGACGAAGACTTTGATGTTGTCTCTTCGGGTTACCTCTTGACCCCCGCACCTGCCCTCGATCGTTATCCTTGGCTGCTCGACGATCGTCAGAACGCCGCCCTCGACTACTACATGAAACACGTCCTTCGCATGCAATACCTTCATGCATCCGAAAATCTCGACGATATCATCTGGAAGTTGATTCATACAAGTGACAATGCTCGCCAAGCTGCCTGCCTCCTCTCCAATCTCCATCGCAAGAGTACTCAAAAAGACCGACGTGGCATCATCGAGCCAGAAGATGTAGAAGTCTTGCGCAGCATGCAGATGGTCTCTTTCAATAGTCCTTTGACAGAAGGAGACGCCCTTGCGGGCTTGTGTATCGTGTCCTACTTTCTCTTCAGTGGTGGCAAAGGTCAATGGCAAACATTCCTCGATGCTGCCTGCAAATATTCCCTTTCTGTCCTCAACGATCCTCGCTGGGGAGGCCCACGCAGAGTCCTCCTTTGCTGCTCGGAGAGCCTCCGCTTTATCATCAAAACATCCATGTGGTTTGACGTCCTTGCGTCAGCCACGCTTGTCAGAGAACCATACTTCTTGGAAGTTATCCGAGAACTCTTTACCCCGCAAACAGCCTTTTTTGACGATGAGCCCGTAGTCCCGATGGCGGAGTACTCAATGATGTCCGTTATGGGCTGCGATAACCACATCGTGCTCGCCCTCGCAGAAATTGCCAGCTTGGCCAACTGGAAGGAAGCGAATGCCAATGCTGGTAGCCTTAGCGTCAACGAACTAGTCAAGCGCGCCGATAGGATAGAGGAAATCTTGAAGAAGCCCAGTTCGCACCCAGATGGATTTGACTTCGCTGTTGACGATGGGGAGAAAGCACGCACCCAGCAGCGCCGCCTTACTTCAGAAGTCTTTCGTGCATCGGCACATGTCTACCTCTATTCCGTCGTTTCTGGCGACTTCCCGCGATGTCCAGAAATCATTGAAGCAGTGAACAACACGGTCAAATGCTTGATGGACGCCGAGGATGGCCCCACCGGCCGCGCGGTGGTCCGAAGCGTCGTCTTCAGCATTTGTATCTGTGGCTGTCTAACTGAGGACATCGCTCACCAAGTCTACTTCCTAAAACGCCTCCAAGAACAGCAAGGCCTCTCGATCGGAAATTCTCAGCAGGTATCGTATCTGATTCAAGAGGTCTGGAAACGACGCTCCCGGGGGGCCGTCGACTGGCGCGAGGTCATGCGAGAGGCCGAAATGCTACTCGTATAGATGTCCCTCTGCTATCGTTTAATTCTTTAATTCTCTTGCTTTATTATGCTATCGAACTGGTCATAGTCGTCTTACTCCCATTTTCCCCTGTTGTACCATTTCACCCCATCTGCATGTTTCACATCACGAGCATTCTCTCTCGACTGCTGGACACCGGAATGCTGGCTTGTACTGATTGGCTCATCATGGAAAATACCCCCACTCCAAGCTGTACTCATTACATGCTAATTACATGCTCTCATCACCAATCTTTTTTTTTTGAACTGCCGGATGTCAGGGGTTTGATACAGCATCCCCAAGACACTATCACCGCATTTGTCCCGCAGACAGCAAGTTCAAACTTGAGAAGAGTGTTCGGAACATCGACGCCACAGCCACGCTCCACTTCTCGTGGGAAGAGCGAATCAACGATGGCCCGCATTCTGAATAATGAACCTTGCACAGGTCTGTCCAACCAGAAGCTGTGGGTGACAATCGAACATGATCAGATCTGCGGCAGTCCTGATAAGTTGTTCGAGTTATTGTATGTATATGCACTTGGCTTCCCGCGTACGTGAAGACTCAGTTGCCTGGCAATCCGCATCAAATGTATTATATCACTGTCGGATGCGGCGAGGGTATCAGGGCTCGTTCGCTCTAAAATCATAATGCCAAGCATTAACCTTGTCGTGGGTATTCATTCAGCTGGAGTTGGCCCAGGGTTTGTGGCCACTGTGTTACTGTCCTGTGCTCGAGACAACATCGTCGTCGCGATCGCATCCAAAAGAGGCCGGTGACCTGCAACTCATTGAATTCATGGTTAAACGTAAACGATTGAACTCACCCGGCCATGGGGGGCCGGTTATGCCAGGGGGCTGACGCGGCTTGAAGATAGTCAAGATGGGGTCAATACCACGGCTTGTTGACATATTTGCTACCTCACTACGTACGGCCTGGCATCCTCCCTGAACCGAATCAAGGAGCCGGGCATATCTTTCCATAAATAATCTGGCGCAAGAAGATGTCCAGAGATGGGCGGCTGAGGCAGAGGCTCACGGTAATTTGCCGTGATGCGATGTGTGTGCCTGTTTATAGGTGCCTTAAGTTCTGGGCAAACGTTTGCGCCGTTTGGGATTGGAACGTTGGAAGCTCCTTGGGGAGGCGAAATGAGTTGCACTTTCCAATGGTGGATGCCCAGCGACTGCATGTATTGCAAATTTTGATCCCCGTCATTAGGACAGTCGAGGAACCGGGACCTGCCAGGATGGATACATATTTAATCTCCCTATCTGAGACCAGTCGGAGAAGACCTGGCCCCGGCATTCAAGGAACTGCACCCGCTGTTTATCCGTCTGACAGTCCTTCGTTGTCTCTAGCATCAGTCGGTGATATCCCCCGGGGTTTTCCCTTGTCCGTTTCGTTTTATTATTATTTCCTTCGTTTACCAAACTCGTCCGTTCAACCTTCACATCACCGACTCATTCCCAGCTACGACGGAGAACCCGCAGCACCGAAGCTTGCGATCCAATCACGAGTTGCCCTCCTCCCACCATTGGACCGAATTGTTCCCCCCCATGCCATCTGACGGTAGAAGATTTACAATATGTGGGGATGACGATCCGGACTCCGTGATTCGTCTTCCTGAGCGGCAGGTAGGGCAGAGACGGTATTTAAGTGGATGGGCGGATAGGGTCAGCACACAACACACCACCCCCTCGCCTTGATCGTATCTACGGGGTCACGCTCTTTTCACTGCACCCTATCGCAGTACGCCGGGTTTCAGTACAACCGTTTCCGGGTATGGTAAAAGGTAGCAACATATCGGGTTTCGTGGGTAGACAAAGATAGTACTCGGCTGTGAGTGGAGACCAATGACGTGACGGCTATAATGAACTCCGGGACCCGAACGCGCGTCGTCAGTATAGTGCCTCTTATCTCTCTCCAGCCTTGGGGGGTACTATTTGGGTGGCTTGTCCTCCTGTAGGGATGGTATTTTGTACAGGATGTGAGGAACCGAGCCATGGGCCTCGGCTCATGCCTCGCTTCCTCGCCCCTCAGCCATTGACCTCGGAGGCTTAGCTAATCAGCTTGAGAAGGAAATGAGAAGAGTGCCGTTCGCCCTGGATGACGAATACGTTAAAGGTTTGGATGAATGATTATTTCGAGAAGTGTTCCCAGAGACTCATCTGACACAATCTACAGGCGTTACATGCATGGGCTCAATCTAGACGGGGGGAAATCACCCCGTGGTCGCAACTGGATCTGCACCGACGGGAACTCGCCATAGCCCTCTCTGCGGCGTTAGTACCCGAGGGCCGTACCGAATTACTTCACGACCGTGACCGATATGGTTTCATGCACAGACTCTTCCGGCCCCTTAGTACTGTTCCTCTGTCTTGATCAGCTTCTTTAACCTGCCCGTGGCAATGCCATCACGCCGCATTCTCCTTTGCGAACCTGCCCAATCTATATCCCCGACTGCCCCCTACCTTCCCCTTCATCGGCGATTTTCCTACTTCATCTTCCGATCCTCCCATCACCGCTTTCCCGACGTCAATCCACCTGTCATTCTCGCTTTTTAACAAGCCCTTCCTTCGATCCCCCTGACGCAACGATACTTAGTCTCCGTAGTACCATGTCGGGGAACTCAAATTCCTCCAACAGCAGCCAGTCTCCCTCACCAGAAACCCCCTCCAGCAACACATCCCCGGCGCTACTAACTTCCTCACTGACGTCAAGACCGTCGGATGGAGCAGACTCACGGAACATGAGCACCCGTGGAACACCCAATAGAATGCCACTAGACCTTCCCCGACCAGGGTCAGCAGGAAGGGGCGGATGTTGGTTCGTGTCCCCTCCGCTTCTTCATCCTTGCTATCAGCTGACGAATGTCTGGCCACTAGGACCTGTCGATTGCGTAGAAAAGTGAGTCGACCACTCGATGGTGTGTTTTCCCCCTAACAAAGCCCTGAAAGAAATGCGACGAGCAGCGCGAAGGCGATTCCTGTCATACATGCAGGCGGCTGCAAATCGAGTGTCTGGGGTGGGGAGCGAGACGTCCAGATTGGATGCGGGTGCGTGTCACCTCGTATCTTTGCTGATATCTATTGACTCCTCTTCAGGACAAACGGGCTGTGGAAGCTTATAAAGCAGATATCAAAGCGAAATTGACCCGAGCTGGCCTCATCCGTGGTCAACCACGTTCTTCTATAATACAGGCCACGTCGTCGTCGTCATCGTCGTCGACAGTCTTTGCCACAGAACAATATCAGGGTCCTGCGAGTGGATCAATAATTCCATCCTTCATCAATGATACTGGGGCACCTAATCTTACGATCGTCGACGCCATTCCAGCGCAGGGCCAAGGCGAAAGCCCAATGCTGTCGATGTTCGGTGAGTAGTGCTCATCAAGTTCTGTTCAATGACTAAGACGGAAATCCAGGGTTACCACTCAGCTCACCTTTCAATATGACCTTGCCGCTGATTGATTCGTCATTACCGCAGCTTACCAGTCACTCGCCATACACACCATCCACGTCACTTTCCTCCTCGCATCCGTCACCACAAGACCTTGGGCTTTTTGACAACACCTTTGATAGCGTCACCCCACAGGCGCTCGGATTTAACCATGAAACCACTGCGTTATCAGCACATCCGCTCCAAAGCGAGCATGTATTCTACTATTTTGAGCATGTCAGACAGTCATTGTTCGCATTTACGGGCAACCCTACTGCAAACGCAATATACTCAGTAAGACTTCTTGACCAAAACCGGTCTTACCTAGAACTGAACTGATGAATCAATCATAGGCTGTATCTCAAAACCCGCAAGGTCCTTTGACGAACGCCATATGTGCCCTAGCAAGTCTTCATAACATGCGAATTCGCGCCGCCAGAGGACTAGAACCAGTAAACATCACTCTGGAGAACTCCCCGGCAATAATATTTTTTGATACTGCCCATGCGCAACTGTATAAATCTCGAGAAGGAGTGTTGACGGAGGATGACGCCAATACTGCGCTGCACCTCCTCGGCTTCTCCTTATTTTCCGGAGGCGTGACCGACTGGCGACCGATGCTCGATATTGCCAACGACTGGATGGTCCAAACTGGAATCCCAGCGCACGAAAACCCCAAACTGGCCATGATGGGCATGAGCCAAGCTGCGCGGGTAGCGCTGAAAGCCACCATGGTAAGAGTGCACCTGAAACAACACCCAACCTATGGCTGATTCACCGTTAATAGTGGTTGGATGTCATGTCAACGATTACTCTGCATACTATACCCCAACACTTGGCTTTCTATCGACGATTGTATCGGGGTGGAGGAGGCTTCTGGGCAGCTACTTCTGGTATGAGCGCCAAAGAGGACTCGGACCTTCGGGTGGAGAACCTCACTGGATGTCCAGACGAAGTGTTGCTTGGCATCGCCGAGATATCCACCCTCTCATGTTGGAAAACACAGGAGATGCGGAAAGGCTGCCTGAGCATGAAAGAGCTGATTCGACGCGGAAACATCGTGGAGAGCCACCTTCGTTCATGCGAGCCAATGTACTCCCGGGAAGCCGATCTAACACCATTGCACCCAGACCTCCCTCTCGGTGAGGACTCGAACCTGAAGGGAATTCCGGGAATTCCAGCCGTCGGTGATACGCGACAACTAGTGGCGAACATATACCGGGAGGCAGCACTCTTGTATCTACACACAATATTGAGCGACCCAATTCCAGGTAGGGGTGATGACAGTGCATAAAAAGATGAGACTTTTGCTGACGGGTTTGCAGGTGTACCAGAAATCATCCAGTCCATCGAGATCATTACGCAACTTGTACGTCAACTGCCGATGTCGGCGCTCGATCGGACGCTGGTATTCCCAATATGTTTGGCGGGCTGCCTAACGGACGAGCCAATAAAGCGGGAGATACTCAAAGCGAGGTTGGTCGGACAGCAGAGCCACTTTGGGAATGTCCAGCAGGCATTGATGGTCATGGAAACAGCCTGGCAGCGGCGGGACACGAGAGGGGGTGCAGTTGAATGGCGCGACCTTTTGCATGTCCAAGGGAGAAGTCTACTTTTGCTAGTCTGAGACTGGACGGGGATGATTAGTCTATTCTCTCTGATTTTTATCATACACACCCTATATATCGTGGCGGTTAAAACGTTTAAGGTAGTAGTGCATCGAGGGCCGTTTCTGCAGTTTCTTATTGACCGTTTTATTAGCAGACATTGTAGAGGAACTCACAAGCTCGAGAGGGTATGATGTGACTGGAAAAGCTGAGCGGGAATCAAGCTTTCAAGTCTGGCAGCTCGACGCCGCGGAGCTATATGCCGAGCGCACCGAAATTGCGCAGGAGGCGCATCCAATCAGATCTTGTCGGTAAAAGATATGTAACGTGCATCAATCAGAAGACAGCGCCCATGTAAGCTGTGCTATTGCTTATGTAATTACATGTCGTTAAATAAATCCAGAAAATAAATTAGCACGTGACTGACGCGTCGACAATCTGAACCGCGCAACGTGCCCTCCTTCAGCTTTTTACCCCCACATTCACTAGTCATGTTTAAAGGGATTTTACCATTGAAAAGAATACCTTCCTCCGAATTTACCATGATCACCAGTCTCGGTGACATCTCCAACGGAAAGGAGAACGTCCCAGATCCTAGCTCTGCAGTGCCAGCGAAGCCCCACAAAGACAAGGCAAAACATGAAAAGTCGAAATCAGTGAAAGCCTGGCAGGACCCCCCAGTCGAACCCGTAATCACTGACCAGGCATTCGACAGACTCTTGGTCAGTGATATACCCAGTGAAAACCTCCGGATATTAACAAAAAAAATGAACAGGATGATCTCCAAATCCCACCCACTCTCCGTCCAAAGCTTGCCAATATTGACGCCACGGTGAAAGCTGCCATGCTCAAGTCATCTCAGGTCATGACGGTTAGCCCGTCCACAGCCGCAACGATCCCGTCCACCCCTCGTACAGTGCGCAAAGCGCGCAGCATCGAGTCCATAGCTTCTCCTCATACCTCTTTCTCCACAATGGAGTCCGACAGCCAACCAAGGCGAGGCGGACTTTGGGGGTCCGCCCTTGCCGGCAAGAGCACTACCAACCTCCATACTTTGGATAATTCAGACAGATCTCATGGGAGAGGGGTGTCGTTGGATGCCGCACAAACGCTTTCCCGTGCACAAGCTCCCGTAATTCCCGCCGAACTCGTGTCCAGCAAATCTAAAGAGAAGGCGCTCGGGAAGGGGATGACTCCAGTAAAGCTTTGCAGTATCTTGACCTCGTCTTCCAGTACTACACTCGATATCGAAGCCGTCAAAAAGTTGAGACTCATGCTAAGAAACGAGGCAGCAAGGTAGCCTTATTCTTTGGTGAATGCAGATTCACTTGTTTTAACTTGTTCTAGTTGGACAGAGGACTTTCTCCGTTCAGGAGGCTATAGCGCGTTGTTGACGAGGCTCAATGAAATTCTCGAAGTGGAGTGGCGGTTAGTTCAGTCTCACGTCTCCTTTGGAACGAGACATTGATCCAAATTCAAGTGAAGAGCAGCATGATGATCAAATGCTTCACGAGCTGTTGCGGTGCTTCAAAGCTCTTTCCACGTCCTCAATTGGATGCTTCGCCCTCCGAAGTTCCTGCCCAACTCCATTCGTCCAGTTGATCTCATTGCTCTACTCTGACAAGAAACCCGGCGATGTGGCGACCCGTCAGCTGATCGTTGAGCTGCTTCTTATCCTATTCGAAGTCTATCCAGTATCGTCTCTTCCCTCATCTGGGGGGCGCCTTCGTCGTGAGGCATGGGAATCATCAGGATCTTCCAGCAATGTCATTACATTACCCGCGCCTCACAAGAACCTTTTCTCGCTTATCCGCGCTCTCTTGTTGACACCGGCTCCTCCTCCCACAGAATCACCCGCAGCACCGGTATCCCCGCACGCATTCATCGAAACATTGCATCGACCAAGGATATATAAATCATACCTACAGGAACTTTCTGACGTTTGCAGGGACTATTTCTGGGTCTTCTGTCATCCGAACAACACCGTCTGGAATCTCTCGGAAGTCGATGAAGGAAAGGTAGAGAAACCCAAGGCACCGGGTGGCATGACTGGCGGAGTGGAGTTTGAAGCGATGGGGTACTTTGTATGTTCACTGGCGCATTGCATGAACGTTACTCACCACTTGGAGTAGACAACCCACCTGAAGCTCATCAACACTATCTCGAGATCTGTCCACGACCTCAATCTGTCCATGGAACATGAAATGTCTGCTCATCGTTTCCATTCGGACTTGTTTGCTTCGGGTCTTGAGCGAATTATTTTGGTATGCTGGTCCATTTCCCTTCAAGTTAGTATGCTCACGCTTGTTGAAGATCTCCCGCAAAGCATCCTCAGCATACTATCCTACCCTTCACCTGGAGTTATCGCGGTATATTCAGTGGGCCAGCCTAGCCAAATTTGAATTACCTTGGACTGTGTCACGACTTGTCGGTCCTCCTCCGATCGCATTATGCAAGTCGAGGCCTTCAAAGTCTAGCAAAAGCGACGGCCAAAGTCCGCACAACTCTCCAACTAAAAAACGGGTCGCCCCGCCTTCTGGCTTCGTCAGTTTACCTCATCCAAACAAGGTGGATCCGATGAAGTTCGAATAGTTTTGAATCACCCACGTGGGCTGTTTTCTGCGGTTTCCTGGTTGTACGCTGTGATGTTTGTATACCTGCGCCTTGACGTCCTCTCCTTTTGTGGTTTGCTATGCTGATTACCCTGACCATTGTCGTCCTGGTTGACCTGTTGTATTAGATGTTATACCGAGTCTGAGCGCAGGCGATATCTGACTTGCTGAGAACAAATTATGTGGAGTGGATTATGACACACGAGTCGACATCGATGCAGGCATAGACGTGAAAAAAATACAGACATGACTGACTATCCACAGTTCTGCTGGCAGTTCTAACTGCAGAAGCCTTGAATACGAACAAACAAATCCTTCCTTCAACTCTTAGTGACCGCCCAAGAGACGGGACGTCTCTTCACCGATGCCCAACCTGTTGTGGCGTCCTCGGAACTTTAGCTCCAGGCCGATCACACACCGCATGATCCAGCAGAGCGAAAAGATGGCAAACCCGAGTCCACTCCAGTGGATGAACTCGGAGCGCTCTTTGCTCTGGTGAACGACGACGGCGAAGAGGTACCAGGAAATGGCGAGACATCCTGGAAGGTCACCCTCCACAGCCGAATAGGCATACGCGAAATCGACTATCTGGAGAAGAAGGCTGGGGATGAGGTTGAGGAACGTCAGTTTCGATTCAAAAGACGACGTCCCCGAGAACGACCACGCAAAAGAGAAAGGCATGCTTACAGCGAGGCGAAGACGAACCCCTTTGTCCAAGGACCAGCTGGCTCCGTAAGCGCATCGACTCCGAACGCTTCAAACGCAGAGAGAAAGATGAGGCCGACAGTCCAACCGTGGTACAACGAAAAAGGAAGGTGCAAAAAGACCTCGTCGCAAAAGTTGCGGAGCGCGGTCTCTTTGACTTGTTGATAGATTTGCTACAATGGGGCACATGGCGAGGGATCAGTTTCAAGCCTTGGAAGAACGGATGGTGAGATTCCGGACTTACAGTCACCACGGAAACGGCGAAGAGGATAAAGACGAGAGCTGATGGAATGAGTCGTTTCGTCAGAAATAAAAAGGGAGGCCGGTTGATATTATCGCTCGATACACACCATATCGGTATTCCTGGATAGTCCAAGAGTAAATGTACATGGCATTGAGGAAATCGAGCAGCGGTAGCCGCCAGCCAATCCGGTCGAGAATGATCTCTTTACCGCGACCGGAGAACTGGTAGATGCACGTGCCCATAATTAACATGTGGATCAGAGGCCTGGGTAGGAAGAAGTTCAAGGTTGGGGGGTGTCTGGCAATACTCGGGCATCTGATTTAGTAGACCTACCAGATGAAGAACGACCACGGGGCAGGGGTAAAGTAGGTTTCTCGCCCGGTGTAGTATACATCCAAGGGAGAAATGACCGTATACACGTTTCCGCCCATGACGAAGATGGCGCCAACAATGTTGGCAATCTACATGGGGAGGGGCCCCCTTTCAACAAATGGCCCACACTTGCCAGGTATGCTCACCTTCAGGGGCAAATGATTGAACCAGGGATTCCGGTTCCGCTCTGTTGAAGTGAACGGTAGCGGCATTGGGTGTTCTCAATGCTTTGCGGTGAGGGTAGCTAGATGGGCTTCAAATATTATGAAGAGGCGCCACTTGGGGAGTTTGTGGGTTTATGTAGGTTCATGGGATGGCGATGGCGGCCTCCGCGTGCCCGTCGCATTTCTAGGGCGTGGTCCATCGCAATCACCAACTCACGTGGAATGAAATGCAAGACGAAGATACGTCGAGAACACCTGCTACATTGGAACACTGTCCAAGAAGCACTGGATGGCCCCACCACTCGCAAATGTGCACTAGGTTAATGCTGTGTCCCGCATCCTTTCCAGTGCAAAGACTTGTATGCTGATTCCGGTGCCATGGATAGAGTCGCATTTCCAACCTTGCAGTAACCGAACGCTAATTAACATTCAGGGATCAGAAGAACTGCGGCATAGGTCGTGTATCATCCATGATCCACTTCTGACGTATTCTTGACTCCGAAGCATACAGCCGTATGCTCAGTCGCCTCGTTTGCTCCGCGTGTACACCGTCGCTGTGCGCCCACCTGAACCAACCAGAACTGGAATTCATCGGAACTCCCTACGCTCGGGTAATATGCAACCCCGAAATAAATCGTGCACCATAAACCAGTAAAAGTCTCCAGATGTCGTGAGTACTGTACAGTGTAACCTGAAGTTGGGAATAGTGAGGGACGCCGGCCTACCAAACACCCGTACTTGTCCATGAATGAAAAAAGTCTCAAGAAAGATACAGATAGCATAGGGTCATAACCATAACTCGCGTCCGCATGACGTCAAACGTCGAGGTGAAACGCTTTCTTCAATGTGTGCCACTTGGATGGGTGAGCAGTGAACACAACCCGCCATCTGGAGTCGCATCAATGATGACCAGACTCGAGCCTCGTGCAAGATAAACAAACCTGATAATCATATCCCCGCGACCAATCGTCTTGCGGCCTTCCCGGATTGGCATACCTGCACCCTTGACGAGGACCTGACCCTCCGTGGTCTTGTCATAAATCGGATAAGGCAAGGTAAAAGAGATTTCCTTCCCGTCTATCCCCTGAATGCAGATTTCGCCACCTTGGTCAGCGAGAGGATCAGCCCAGGGGATGCAGACGTCCAGAAACAGGTCATCCTTGACCCTGGAAAAACGCTCATCAGGAACTTCCTCGACTAGGAAGACCACGTCTTGGAGCGTTCCGTCCTTGCGTTGATGGCCTGTACGCGGGCAGACGATTCTAGTACCACTGCGCATGCCTGGAGGGATGGCAATAGAGATTTCCACCTGCTCCGTTCGATGCGATAGCAGTTCCCTCGTCACGAGGAATCGATAGGACGTTCCATGATACATCTCGTCAAGCGTCAAAGGGAGCGGGAAAATCCATTCCTTGGAGGCACCTCGAGGAGTGTTGATCGCACGAAGTGGTGTGTCGTACGGGGTCGCGTCTTGGTCGTGAGGTAAATCGTGCGATGGCTCTTTTTTACCCCTCATCGTTTCTGAGAGCTTGTGGACGAATTCGCTAGTATCCAGAGTGAGCAAGTTCACATACAGACAGCAGTCCACACTCACTCTGCGAAGCCAACCTTGGATGACTTGTGCAAACGCCCGGACGGAGGTGGAATAACGGGCTTCGATGTGCGTGACCTACCGGTGCCGGTGCGGAATGTTTTCTCTGAACGTGAATCATGCTTTGGCTCTGTCGAGGCAGGGCAGGAACTGGTAGTCTTCTCGGAAGATTTAGAACGGACAGAGCCACTGTGACCTTCCGAACTGCGACTATATGTCGATGCAGGGGTAGCCTTCTTTGGCGCGGCTGAGCAGGGAGGATCGCGTAGATGATCGTGTGACTTGGAGGATGTACGGCCGCTCCTCATCCGGTCGGAACTAGATTGCTTCCCGTCTGGACTGGGTTTGGCTGGCCGTGGATGGGAACTGGGTTTCAGGTCGTCGAATGATGAGGCATGAGAGGAAGACGGGGATGGGGGTTTCCTAGATCGAGTGCCAGATTTGGAGGTGTTCTTGCTATCATCATCGCATGGTACAGAAGAAGACGATTTTGAGGACTGGGGGCTAGACCGCTTGCTTGAGTTGGAGCTCGCCGAAGGTGGCCGGCTTGATGCCTGAGTACATTTTGTATGGGTATCAGAATGAGTGGGGTCAACGCTGCTGCCAGTAGGAGCGCTGGTTGTCGACGAGGTCTCCGTTGATGAAGAATGAGTACTTTCTTTCCCGTCCATCAGAGCGTGATAGGCTCCGTTCACCTGTGGGTGGTTCATCATGAACGGAACACGTGGTGATCTAGGATGAAGAATCCTACTTCGATAAACATTTGTGCTGCAGCTTCCTTCCCGACCAAATGACGGTCTGGATGCCATTGCAGAGCCTTGTTTCCGACATTAGCTGGAAGAATTTACGCTGGTTGATGCACGGAAGGAGTACACACGAGTTTCTTGTATGCTGCTCTGATAGCATCGTCGCTCGCGTCGCTGGAGAGCCCCAGGACTGCGTGATGATCTTGTTTCCTTGCGGGCATTGTCGGAACGAAAGGTCGGCTAATGTGAATGGGTTTCGAGTCGCGCTCGGTGATGCTGGCTGCAAGAGGTTGCTGGGCCAGTGAGTAGAAAACAGTCTCGCAGAGGGTTTTGAACGCACGATGAATATATACGAGAAAGAGTGAGCTCCGACAGTCAAGAGCGATCAACCTACACTACAATAGATGGATTCGCAAGCGATCATAAAGCTTGCACGACGTTCCTTTGCGCGACGGCCTCATGTTCAGCACGTTTTGCTTGCCGACGCTGGAGTGAGTAATTGTTCATTTGCAGTGTTTACAGTGGCGTAAAGACGATGAAACTATACAGCGTGGCGGCGGACGTCCTGGAAGTCACAAGTTGAACTTGGAGGCAACCGTGAACGTACATCAAGGCAGACATTTTGAGTAATCGTCGTTTCACCCATCCAGTGGCAGACGGCGTGTTGGATCACACTACACTTGCTGGATGGGTTCTGCCAACATGGATAGCCAGAAACTGGTTACACGAGGTCCGGAGGAGTCCCGGTGACTGACTTCGTCGAGGAGGGGCGGAGTTTTAAGACCCAATCTCCAGTTCATGCCTTTCATATCTATCTATCAGGTGATATCTATTAGTATCTCCCTTCCTGCATAGCTCGTTGGTTCGTTCCAGAGAGGGAAACGGTTTATGGATTCCTTGACCACGTTCAGTGGAGCGTGGCTAACTGCTTCAAAATGACCGCGGTGGTCCGTTGTGTTCAAACTTACATTTGGACAAGGCGAGTGACCCTTTGATTCGTCACAAGTCCTCGTGGTCATTTTCAGATCGTTTTATCTTGTTCTACTGCACAATCCCACGTGCTAATCAAGCTTTGGGCACGGCCTCAGAAACCCCATACAGCTTAACAGCCCACTTGCAAGGATACCAGAAATGCCACGAAATTTCAAAAAGGGGTTCTAGACTGGTTGGTACTGTATCAAGAAGGCGTAGACCGCTGTGGTTGATTGACAGGGCTTCTTGGTCTTCGCACGATAAAAGTAAGTAAAAATGACAATTATTCTAGTGCTATACTTGGAGATGGGCCTAATGATGCGTCATTTGGTTAAATCTAGGTACGATTGCACTGGAAATCCGTGGTTTGGGATGGCATGTCCATGGAACAGGAACGACGTCGTGGTGGCTTCCGTGTCACACAGGGGTTGTAGCGTTGTCGGATCATACAACATGAAAACGTGTGAGTATTAAAAGTACAATGCTATATCAGAGGCAGAAGAGGTCTCGTGGTCAAAATGTTCATGCCAATATACGGCGAATAGCCTCTTTCTGCGATGGGGTTAAGCGGTCTGGGAACTGGACGTCCCAACGGATGACCAAATCACCCTTCTTCTTCGGGCTTGCCTGTTTGCGAATCGGCATTCCCTCGCCGACAACCCTTGTCTCTTGGGCAGGTTTTACTACCCCTACAGGCAACGGGACCTGTTGTTTGCGGCCGTCTAGCAACTCCACTACCTTTTTGGTGTCACCGCCCGTCAAAGCGTCCACGAGGGGTATCTTTAGGTTGCAGACAAGGTCGTCACCATCTCGGGTAAAGACAGGGTGGGGTTTATCTTCAACAATGAAGACGAGGTCTTGGGATTCGCCGTTTGGCTGTTCGTTGCCGGCATGTGGGAAGCGAATCTTGGTGCCGCTCTTCCAGCCGGGAAGGACTTGTATCTCGAGTACTTTTTCCTCTGTTGAGCCGTCAAGGAGCTTTCGGCTAACTTTGAGGTGTTTGGTAGAGCCTGAATAGAGGTCTTCCAAGGAAAGTTTGAGCGGACGGGTGATCTCGGAATGTTGTGGTGCCGGCGCAGATGTTGCGCGGTGGGGCATACCACCGGGCATGCCTGCAAAGAAGGAACCACCGTCATCGAACATGGATGACATTGGGGTCCTTCCACCCATACCGCCCATGCCACCCATACCGCCGAAACCAGGGAAATGTCCGGAAAACATTTGTCTGTAAAGAGCAAGTTGGAGTGGGTTCAAGAGATGTGTCATGGGATGGTACATACTCGAATATCCGTTGGGGATCGGATGGAGAGAATCCACCACCACCTGGACCGGAGGTGAAAGAGAAAGAGGTGGTGCCGGGGAAGCCACCAAAGCCAGAGGGGCCAGCGCCAGGGGGTGCGCCTCCGCCCTTGAGACCTTCTTCGCCGACTTGATCATAAACGGTACGCTTGTTCTTATCGCTGAGCACCTCGAAGGCTTCGGAGATCTAGGGGGGGGGAGTGAGCGGTCAGATTTTTTTCGGGGAGGAAGAGACGGACCTCTTTAAATCGTTTGGATGCCTCCTCTGAGCCCTGATTTCTATCGGGGTGCCATTTCAAGGCCTAGAAGGGGTGAGATGGAGATATGGAAGGCAGAGAGTACATACCATTTTCTTGTAGGCGCGTTTAATCTCATCGTCTGTCGCTGTGCGGGGTATGTCGAGGATGTTGTAATAGTCTTTGCCCATCGCTGTACACGGCCGAGTCAACAAGTCGCCCTAATAAATGTCGAGTGGTGTTCCAGAAGGTGCTCGAATGACGTCAGGGGGGTGTTACTCGTGTGAATTTTTTGGGTTGTTCCGCTTCGTCGAGAATGGCGCACACACGAGAGTCCACCAGCGAAAGTGTCGGCCCGTTCGGCGTCTCTTGGTCCTCTTTTCTCCCCTTTTCATCCTCCGCACTCGCATCTCTTCCTGAAAACACACCCCGTCCTTCGAGATATACCAGACAAGACGATCAAGTGCAAAACTACAGCGCAATCCCACCCGCCGTTCGTGTGCCCCGCAAGGTCCCCACCGCTGTCAAGGTCGAAGGCAAAGTCTGGTTTGCCAACGAACGAAGTCTCTCTCCATCCCTCGCCACTTGTCCCCCTATTCATCTTCTTCCTAGCCTGGCTTTCTTGGCTCAATGCTGCCATCCTCATCGCAACATTCGCCGTCGCCCTCTTCAATGCATCTCGTGATCCTGTCGCGCGTGCCTTTGCGTACGTGTACGCCGCCCTCAGTGTCTGCGTCTTGGTACGTCTCCACCCATTCCGAGCCTCTGTATCTGACAGCCTTTTAGATCTACGGCTTTTGTCTCTATCAGTCCCGTATCACCATGATTCGCAAGCGTGATCCCGGCCACTATGGTCCGTGCTCGTCTCTGCTTCGCCCAATCTAACCCTGAGCTCCATCACAGATGCTATTGCCGGTCCACTCGTCGTTAGCACCCTCCTGTTCGTCGCAGTTTTGGCCAACTTTGTCATTCGTGGTATGTGCTACGCTTACAGCTCAATCGCATGCTAATCATACACGGACCGTCCAGTTCACGAACTGTGAGTATATCTTGCCCTCTTATCACACTCTTATCATTGATCCGACTGCAGCCGTCAACAACACGTTCCGATCCCAGGTTTGGCCTTGTTGCAACAAATCATGCCAAATTTCATGCCATCTACATCATCTCGTTGAATTATCTAAATACCATTTGTAAACACAACAAGGTTTCTGTGAGATCTCCTTGTCTGGGCGAATATCCTCGACGATTGTTTGCAGTTACATTTGAAATGTAAGAACACGCCACTCTACCGGCTGTAAGCTCTGCACACAGCTCTGACAATCACCCTACTTGGTGATCATATCTGTCATTGAACGACCTAGATATCTTGGTGGCCATTCTATACTGGGCGTGCTTGCATCATGCCAAGTCATAGCCCCGAGCACTGTTCTCTATCGCTTGCAGAAAAAGGATTGGCAATCAAGGCGAGGTAAAGCCGCCCTCCGAGATCCGCGAGTCAATACAGTAAGGGACGTCAATCAGTCGCACCATGCGACCTGCTTTCCTCGCGCAATGTAGCTTTTCCGCACAACTCCAAGTAGTCTTACAGTACTTTTTTTGGAGGGGTAGGGGCGAGTCCATACAGAAAACGTTCGTCTACCTTGCTCGTTCCGCATGTACGCAAGTCCGATTCCCAACCTTTTCGAATGTAAC
Organism: Boletus subgraveolens; assembly: GCA_038092555.1. Lineage (NCBI taxonomy): Eukaryota > Fungi > Basidiomycota > Agaricomycetes > Boletales > Boletaceae > Boletus > Boletus subgraveolens. The sequence continues at coordinate 25,942 of JBBPQP010000127.1, forward strand.
CCGATGGGGGACCAAAAGGTCGGAACGAATGCAACACCAGAATAAAAAAAAGATGCGAACAGCGTCCGCTGTCGTCTCCGGCAGCTCATTTCAAGGCTTTCTTCATTTTCTATGCAGAGAAAAAAGATTATCATCTTCCAAACGGAGAAGACAAAACAAAGAAAATATACCTCTTCCATCTCATCCAAATCATTAGTCTCAATACGAATAATCTTCTTTCCAAGAGTCTTTTCAATCTCCTCCATCTGCAACCAAGTTTTCTGGTCGTGGACGAAGTTGATTGATATCCCTTTACGTCCAAAACGTCCAGTACGCCCTGGATCATTCGTCAGCATAGAACCAAGTCGCAACAACCAACGGACACACCAATGCGGTGAATGTAGGTCTCGATGTCTGGTCTCACATCATTAGAATGGGAATTTCCACGCTCGTTCATCAACGGGAGATCATAGTTGACGACCATGTTCACTTGAAGAATATCAATACCACGCGCGATAACGTTTGTCGTGATCAGGACCTTCTCCCGACCCTCGCGGAAGCTGTCGATAATAGAGTCACGCTCGGATGCATCCTTGGCACCGTGAAGGGAGGCAACTTTGTGGCCCTCGACAGTCATTCGTTGTGAGATTCTGTCCGCGGTATGTCGATGCTAGGAAAGGAAATATTCACTTGAGCAGACTGGATTGTGACAACGATCACTTACTTGACAAAAGATGATACTCTGGCCGATCGTAAGCAACTGGTATAGCGAGACTAGAATGTCGTATTTGTGTTCTTCGTCACGGCAGTCCATGTAGAACTGGCGAATGCCCTCCACAGACAACTCCTCCCGTTGAAGCTCAATCTTGTTGGCGTTGGGAGCAAACTTGTTCGCAAAGTTTCGCACGTGGTCAGGGAACGTAGCAGAGAAGAGGATGATCTGAGGAGGTTGCGTCCGAGGCAAGAGACTAGCAAAGCAAGGTATCAGCAGAGTAGAAAACGATCGTGTTGCAAGATTACTTTTTGACTTTCAGCGTCTGATCCCCAAGGCCGTCTTGGTCGAGCATGTTATCAGCTTCGTCGAGCACGAAAACTTTGATGCCTGATGAGTCTATAACTCTCCGTTTGAGAAGATCGGTCATGGTGCCCGGAGTACCGACAACGATCTGTGCCGTTATCCTGGTGACATCTCTGGGAAGATTGTCTTTGATAGCGTATTCTGTCTGTACTTGAGTGAACTTTCCCATTGCTACGACGACCGACATGATTTGTCGTGCCAGCTCTCGTGATGGAGCGAGACAGATGGCCTAGAATAGAATCAGATACCATCTGCGGGAATGCAATGTCTCTCGCACCTGTGTCTTATTGAGCGAGAAATCTACCCTGCTTAGCATGGTAAGGACGAACGCTGCAGTCTTTCCTGTGCCAGACTGCGACTGGCCAATCATGTTCTGTGGTCTAGGCAAGCGACAAAGAATAGATTGATAAAGAAAATCATCTCATCCATCGGTTAGCACCCACGGATTGGCAAGAAGAAGAGGTAATGCGCGTTCTTGAATTTTGGAAGGTTTCGAAAATCCCAACGCATATAGACCCTTGAGCAGATCCTCATGTCTGTGAAAGAAAGATGTCTGAGAAGTGTGTCGACATCACTACTGATCGACTGACAGGCCCAACTGTTCAAATGATTTCACGCTGTACAGCGGAGAGTTTGGATCGGCTTGTTGATCTGCTAGCGTGACCTATGATCGACGGTGAATGGGCAGTGTACTGCAGGGGGCCAGGTCCACTCACCGTAACCTCGAAAGTAGACGATATAAGATCGGTGGTTTCTACATTGACAAATATTTTATGTGGGAATCTGAGAGAGTTCACTCTGATGTGCGCACCTGATCTAGTAGCCACCGCGTCTTCGGGCTGCTTTGCTTCATCCTCTTTCTCTTCTGGCTTCGTAGTCACGGTCGCTACGAATTGAATCAGTATCGTGGTCGTATGTCCAGAGTCATTTCGCTACCATCAGCCGTCTTGGGTGTGTAGAAACCTTCAGCATCCTTCTCCATGATTCAAATGTCAGTGACAGAGAGGCGCTGCGAGTGATTGTTGAAATCAGACGTCTGACTCAGCAAATCTCATTTATCTAATCTTATCGAGTACCACCACCACGCAAAAAATCTCATGCCTTTCCGTCCATTTCTTGAACACCCACCAGGTAAGCAGGCCTTTGTAGATCGTGTCAGACAGTATGGAAACCGCTATCGTAGTCTGTGGAAGAAACGTTTCCGATCATGATCCACCCTCCTGCTTCCACCATCCCACCTGGTTTCGCCAGTCATGCGCTGCAGTTGCTTCAGAGAGTACAGCGTGGAAACTCACCCGTCGAGCTCGTCTACACGGCTCATGAACACTGGCCATTTCGACCGGGACAACCCATCCACACCCGTCCCACCACGCTCCGCATATCCGTCCTCGACGCCTCGTTCGATCCTCCGACCGTGGCGCACTTGGCACTCGCCAACGCTCTCCCACCGTCGCCGTCCCTCCAGCGCTTCCCTACTACCTCTACTCCTGCAGAGTCGTATGATGCGGGAATGTTGTTGCTCTCCGTCCGCAACGCAGACAAAATTTTGAAGCCGGGAGACGCAACGCTCGTTCAACGACTCGAAATGATGCGTCTCCTCTCGCACGACGTTCGTTCCACCGACACTGCAGAGTCATGTGGCAAATCTTCACAGATGAGCAGCAACGTTGCGATTGGAATCATAGATGAGCCGACGTTCGTCGGCAAGTCGACTCTTTTACTTCGCTTTCTCCGGACAAGGCTTGCTACAGTCGTCGAATCCTCTCATTCTCCTAGCAGTATATCTGACGAACGAGACGCATCGTCCCCATTTCCCTCGCCGAAGCTGACCTTCCTTTTGGGTTTCGATACCCTCGTCCGCCTTTTCTCTCCTAAATATTATCCCTCTGAACAAGCTATGGTCCAGATGCTTCGGACATTTCTCTCTCCAGATCAAGAGGATGGTCGCATAGTGTGCGCCTATAGGTGCAGCGCCAGCGCCGACAAGACGTTTCAGGAAATTCAGGATAGGGCGCTTGAAATAGCACACGAGTTCATAACAAGTGGCCGTATAGCATTTATCGACATTGGTGCCGAGGAACAGACCTACAGCTCGAGCGAAGTAAGAGCCAAAGTCGCAGCAGGGGATAGGTCATGGAAGCGGTTGGTTACAGATGCAGTCGCCAACCATATCATCAAGCAAGGGATCTATTCGAGTTCGGAGAGGAATCAATAAAAATTCTATTCTGGTACTCGGTTCTTAGCTACTATCACAGCGATACGCGTTTAACAATGAATGCTACTGGGAATACATACATGCCTCATCAGGTACGGATATTATGGCGAAGAAATTACGTTGTGGATTGCGCAAAAGCGACAGCGACGGTCTGCAGGGAGAGTGAGTGGGTGAACATTTCCACAGTTCACTGTCTAACACACCTCGGAATGGCTCAAAGAAACATGGACACGCGTGATACCTTTGCTCTGGGCAGCCGCTTCTGCATCGCCATGGAGAGTGACGGTCGGCACGCCGGCTTCGTTGGGAAGGATTTCAATGTCCTTCATTGAGGCGGCGGCGCCCTTTGAGGATATGCCAAGCGATTTGAAGACCGCCTCCTTCCCAACCCAACGCGCAGCGAAAGAAGACGGAGGTGACGGTTGAGTGCGGCAGTAAGCGACCTCGGCTTCGCTGAAGTTGCGTTCGACGAAGGTAGGGTTCCACGACGGGACCGACGAGATCAGCTCTGGATAAGTGGAACATAAAATATGAGGATACTCCGGAACACGGAATAACGACAAGAAAAATCACCTTGATCAACACCAACGCCAAGAACTGAACCAGTGGATGCGAAAGCTTCGGCGACAGTCTTCACGTTTGCAACATCGAATGGTACGGCCTTGTCCAAATTAGCGGTATAAGAGTAACTGCGCGTCTTTGGATCAAAAGTTGCACGAGCCATGGGGTTCATAAGGACTGATTGCTCAAGTTCAGGGCTGTAAGGCGGTCCATCTTTGATTCTGACCAAGGAATTGGATGTCATCATTTCAGTCATGACCTTGTAAGCCTCCTGGTAACGCCTCTGGTTGCGAGACCGGTAAGATTCGTAGGCAGAAGGGTCCAGGGATGCAAAGAGGTAGCGAGGATGGACAATGACAGCAGTGCCGCCAACTTGACCAAAGCCGAAAGAAGACTGCAAAACTGTGAGTTCTGGACAATTGGTAGCGATGATTCACCTACCATGACACCGGCGCGAATTCCATCCGTATAGATAGACCTCGAAGGGAACATGAGGTAGTGATGGGCCTCGAATTTTGCATCGATGTTACTTCACGAACGCACAAGGTTAGTTATGGACTAATGAAAAGAGAAACGCATAAACTTACTCGCTGTTACGGTTCCCGGGAATGATGCCCGTACTGACAGTCTGCAAGAGACCTGCCATCTGCCATGCGGCTGATCCACCCTTGGAATGGCCAAGCAAACTTTTCTGAGCCATGACGGGAACAGCATTGCCACGGGTACGAGACATTGCGGCGAGGACGTTATGCCATATCTCGGTCTCATTCTTTTCGTTGGCCCCGGTGCTCGTACCATGGATCGAGAGAACACCGATGTCGTCAGCGGTCAAACCCCAGACAGCAAGAGCGCGACGCAGGGGTCCGACTCGAGCGTCGGTTCCTTCAAGCATACCATACGTGGCCAAAACCTCTTTGTCCTGGCGGTAAGCCTCCTTTTCAATATCAGCGACGCGAGATGCGAAATAATCCTCGTTGAAGGTGCCATCCTCTGATTTTTGCTCCTCAACCTCGTCGCGGAGCTGGGCGTGTTCGTGACTCAGCCAGTCTGAAATCTGCTTGCGCCGGAACACAATCTGGCGGGACCGATACTCAAGACCGAGTGATGGGAGAGGGTATTTAGATGGTAATTCTCGGGCGACCGAGAGAGCACCACGTCCCGGAGCGGGAATGGAACGCCCAGCTTTATCACTGAAATGAATGAATATCTAGTTCACACATCATTGGTTTACAAACTTACGTTGATGTAGAGGTGAACGCTAGGATACCACGGATGGGGGCACCAAGCTCGATTGCAGTCTTAGCATTCATGACAATATGAATACCAGTTCCTTGGGATTCCATGAACTGATCGACTGGATCAAGAAAAGCGTGCATTATACTAAGTTGATTACTCACCCCTGCACGAGTCGTGGTGGCAGGTCGCGACATTTCTGTAGGCTCACGTCCCATGGCAAATTCGGTCTCGGCGTTACTTGTAGCCTTCATATTCGCGAATTCGAAAGAGCCTTCTTCACTAAGGTCATCGAAACCACCGGCAATCATGACCTTTGCCTTGCCGGAAAGAATGGTATCGCATGCAATCTCGAGAGACTGAAGGGCAGTTGCGCTACAGGAACATAAGCTAGATGAGGAAGAAAGAGAGACAATAGCTTACCATGCCCCGACAGGAATCTTCACAGGTCCACTCGAAGACATCAGAAGCAAGTTAATCCAACCAGCGACAGTGTTGATAAACCTAAACCTATGTGTGAGTGGTTGAATCGAATTTGAAAAGCGGGGACGCTTACGTTTCCTGGAGGATATCGTTCTGTACTTCCTTCTCCTCGCGACGGTCCTTGAACATCTTAGCAAGCGATTCGGTACCTCCCATACCACTCCCTACACAGGTTCCAACCTCGGAGGGGTGGAAGTGGTTGTACAGTTCGTATGGGTCGGTGATACCAGACATATTGAGGGCTTCTGCGGTGCACACCAAGGCCCAAAGAGTAGTTCGATCCGTCTGAGCGACAATATCTGCCGGGATTCCGTATCTCCCAGCATCCCAACCAGTTGGGACCTGTCCAGCGACCAAACGGCTGAAGCGGAATGCCTTGGGGACGAAAACGCGAGCGCCTTTCTTGAACTTCACAAACCACTGGTCGCCCTCCGCGGTCCAAATGTCGCACTTGTCTCCATGCTCATACTTGAACTTTTCTGCTTCTGATTGAGCGACTTCGATAGGCTCCAAGTCATGAATGAGTTCGACCTCTTGATTGAAAACTTTCTTCTTAGGATCGTAGCCACGGAAAAGGTCGGGCTCTGTGAACTGTTTAGTTTGCTTCGATTAAGAACGTGATTCAAGCGAGCCTACCGATCAAGCGCACACCGGCGTGCTCCAATATCTCCTTCTCGTAGCGGCCGCGCACATCCTTGTCATCCACTGGCTCCTCAGTCTTCGCGTCAACCCAACCCACATGTAAAGAACCATTCTTCAGACGACCATCAAAGTGCTTGATGAAGCCCATAATCCAGGCCATCTCAATGCAGCCTTCAATAGTGAACTCCCCCCTTGCTTCCATCTCCCACCTCGTGCGCGAGCTTCCCCACGGGCCGACCTCGGCGAATCCAGTGATAACGACGACTTTCTCCAGGTCGATGATACCTCGAAGTTTGCTAAGTTCCTCCAGGGTGGCTGCAGGCTCAGGCGCGGGGAAATCGAACTTGAAGTTGGCACGGGGAACAACGTTCACGGTTTGCAGTACCCTTTCACCTTCGACGCCGTTGATAGTCTTGAAGTCGAGAGCATTATCCCTGGCAATTGCACGACGAAGTTCGCTCTTCTCGTTCAGGCTGAGGCGAATGCGAGTCGTGACCTCAGCGAGGTCTGGCAGGCGATCCATTCCACCATTCAGGTCGGCCCAAATCGGCTCAACCTGTGTGATGCTGAAGAGGAGGGGGTGCATAAGTCCAAGGATATTGAATGCCATCTCCTTCGCCGAGAAGGTGCGAACACCATAGCTTTCGAGCTCGTGGGCGACAGTATTCGTAGCATCCATCAGCCCAGTGCCTCGCGTCCATCTATGATAGCGAACTGAGTACACAACGCGACACAATTTCAACGACTATGAACTTCTTACCCAATCACAGCCCCAGCCAAACACAGATATTCGCCCCAGCTCTCAGAGTTCCAGCGTTGGAACAGCGTCTCCAAGGAGATCTTCGATTCTGAATACAGTCCATCGTTGCCAAATAGACCGTGGTTAGGAGAGAGAGGAAGGATGACTTGGGTGGGTCGCGTGACAAATTGACGTGATGCCTTCTTTGTTTTGACGGCACCCAGAATCCGGAGGAGGTTGACCAGCATTATGCGATGGGCCAACTCTGATTTGTCGTCCAACCCATCGATTTCTCTGCCATTCTCTGGTATTGCGGCGAAGGGAAGGATGTAGTCAAGGTCCATTCCGAGCGTGGCGTATATATAGTCGACGAGAGCTTCCACATCCTGTTTTGAACCCTGATTGAAAGGTACGACGGTCAACGCAGAACCCCGCGCCCCATAGCTTTGGTAGATAGACTGGTAGTATTCAACGGTCGAACGGCTGTAGCGAGAAGTGGTGATGACAACGTGAGCACCACCGGAAAGTAGACCTTTGAGGATTTCGACACCAATCGAGCCTTTCCCAACGCCTGTGAGAAGCGCGTTCTTATCCTTGAATGTCGTGCCTGAAGTTGCTATTTCGTGCAGGATATCAAGGTAAACGCCGGTCAGATTGCTTGAATACTCCCAGTTACCCCCGACTTTGCGTTTGAGGTGTAGCAGTGGCACTTTGTCGTCGGACACTGGAGTAACAGCAGAGACCTGGGGTCGGAGGAACTGAGACGAGGAACGACGATTTCGCATGCGCGTGCGGGTTTGCTCTGGACCTTTCCTGAGAGAACGCACAACACCCTCGTATAAGGCTTTGATGCGGTTCTTCTGATCCTGGCTGATTCCAGGCTGCGATTTCACGACAGTCCATAACTTGAGAACGTCTTCTTGCACCTTCTGAATATTGACAGTAGAGATAGTATCACCGCTGGCCATTTCCTCGACGTATGCCTCCAACTTGCGAACGTTCTCTCGAACGACCTCGGTGTAAACGATGTCGCCTTTCGCTGTGACCTCAGTGTGGGGGGCGGTGGGGAATGTCACTGTGAAACAGAGTTAACTACACGGAGAATACCAGATCTTGCCCGCTCGCTTACCATCTTTGTAAACAGGGGGTTGCCCAAGGACCTCTCTCGTGTTATCAATGAGTTGCTGACCGAATTGTTTCGCAAGCGCATACGTGTCGCCCTTACTCGGGTCACAATGGTCAATATGATACTGCATATATGTCAGGAGCTCTGGATCGGCCCTGTTGAGGAGAGCAATGCAACGGGCTGTGAGTTCTCGGTCGACGGTTGTAAGACGGCCATGGATGATGTCGTAGTACATAAGTAATGCATCTTGACGGACCCAATTCCAAGAGGAGGCAAAGTGGCGGGCTTTCAATGGATCGAAGGCGGGTTGTATTCCGTCGATGTACGCGTCGCCATGCTCTCGGGCGATCGAGTCGAGTCGAGCCTGGAGTTGTGCGGACGTGGCTTTTTCCTTGTCGTGAGCAATCTCACCAGCACGAGAATCGCGGTTGAGATAACGCATGTAGAGTTCGATATGCTGAGCAGCAAAGCGGTCTTGTTCTGCTTTGAATTTCAAAAACTCTTCGCTGTTGATCGTGGCCCCTCCTGCCCCGCCACCACCGGATCCACCGGAGCCCCCACTGGCCAAGGATATGCCGGAACGCTGAGCATATACCCCAACAACGGTGTCCAACCATGCTTTGCCCTCAGCTTCGGATGACAGACGCTTGGCGGGCTCCATAGTAATTCCCAACAGAAGTACGCCATCAGCACGCGAGGAACCCAGACCCCAGGTCTTTGACAAGTAACCCTTGATTGCAGAAGCATTGAACCCTCCGGGCATCTTTCCACCAATAAGACGTGAGATGAGACTAGACGTGTATTTGCCGAGGGTTCCAGAATGTCCAACGCCTAAGGCAGACCCGAGTTCTTCCAGTGGAAGCTCTTCACCTTTCTCGGGAGCGGACGTAAACTCGAGTTGAAGGTCACCCAAGATCTCGTTCTGCAAAGTAGACTTCCCACCAACGAGATCCTTGACCGACTTCGTTAACGGGACTTCGTCGACCCTCTTCTTCAACTTCTGGGCAATGATGTAGAGAAGGATGTCAGTAGCTTTTAGAGGTACATCCTCGATGGCAGCCGCACTCTCCGTCGGAGCAGTTGCCGCAGCAGGTGCCGGAGCAGAAATGGGTGCAGACGGAGTTACAGGCGCGACTGGTTCGGCCTCGGTGGGCTCGGGAACAGGTGCAACTTCGTCCTCGAAGAGATAGTAGATTTCGCGAGCGTTCTTGGCATGACAGAGAATTGCTCGCCTACGGCTAACAGCGTCATCCTGAGCCTCGTACTTGGCCTTCAATGTTCGCGTCGCCATGCCAGTCAGTGTAGGTGATGGACCAAGCTCGATCAAGCGTTCGAAGCGATATTGCGTAAACAACAAATCCTGTGTTTCGATCCAACGGACAGGCGAGGCGAATTGGTAGGATAGCAGCTCCACAAGAATCGTATACGCTAATTTCTGGCGTTGTTCGGGAGATGCCCAACTTTCCTGGTCCCATTTTTTGAGAACTTTGTCTAGGCGAGGCGAGGACGTTTGGTCGTAGATTAGCTGCGCATATTCCTTGGTAACAGCAAATGGTTTGGCAACCAAGTTCGGGATGTATTTTCCCACCAACATGTCGGGGTTCAGCAAGGAAGGATTGATCTTCTTGGACAAGTCTGACATGAGAGCATCTTCAACGTTGCACAGTACAAGCAAAGTTGGTAAACTCACAAGCCCTGAATGGCATAACCCCTGCCCAAAGATACCTTGAGTGGAAGGGGACGTCGATACCAGGAAGAGGAATTGTTGCAAAGCCACGGTCAAGTTTGATGTATCCCTCAGACGCTTGCAGCTCTTTGGCGCGGTCGAACGATTCTGAGACGATATCGCCCAACATTTCCTTCACTTTTTCCACCGTGAAGGTTTCGGTGAGCTGCATCAATTGACTAAGTTATCTCTTCGTACAGAATTGAGGAACAACCATACCTTCGCGATGTCGATCTTCTGCAGTTTCAAATAATTGAGGACATTGGTCATCGTCTGCAACGCAACCAACTCCCCAGCGCAAACATATTGTTGGCCCTGATACCGTTCGTTAGCTAACGCTTGCGGATTCAAGTTAGGAACATACCTCGACGTTGTAGTTGACGATTTCAAGTAGAGTGCCTGTGCGGGTAGAAATAGTATCAACAACCTCACGCAGCGCAGCATCCGTGAAAGTCTTTGAAATGCGGCCCGGATTCACAGCACACATGGCATAATTCGACCGGTTATGAGCATCACGTTCGACGGCGCGCTGCATGGTGATGCCACGGTAGAACACAACGTCGACGAGTGCAGAGATATGGAGAACATCAGCGATAGATGCAAGTGCAGAGTACTCTCCAAGTGAGTGACCGGCAAAGGCACAGTCCTTCTGTACAAAACCTTTTGCACGCATATCTTCAAATGCGGCCTTTTCGGTTACCACCAGAGCGATTTGAGCGAACTGCGTAGCAAAAAGCAAGCCATTAGGATGGCTGAAAGTGTACTTGGGGGTGCGTATGTCGATGTCAGCGAAAAGAGGGAGTGTTTTGACATTGCCATCCTTGTCCATCGTATCGTAGGTCATATCCATGTAACGCTGGCGGATTGCCTGGCCCTTGATGCCACCGAAGTGAATGGTTTTCTCCTTCGGATTGTCTTTGACGATCTCGATGATCGAGAACCCGTAAACCGCAAGAAGGTGAGCATCGGCGCCATCCCAAACAGCACGAGCAGCAGGAGAAGTATTGTACAGGTCCATTCCCATACCGGGTTCTTGTGATCCCTGACCAGTGAACACGTACACTGTGGCAGCTTGCGCAACTTCTGCCGTGCCTTCAAGGACTTTTTCATCTCGCTGATTCATCGTCTCCACTTTGACGACCATGTTACCATCGCGCATGCCGATGTGATGTATCTTGACTGTTAATTCATCTCCTGGGAGCACCATGCCGACAAATGAAACATCGTATCTACAGAAATGTATTAAGCATAAACTTAGCCAGGGCCGCAAGATAACTTACGCAATAACTCTGTCTGGATTGCCTTCAGCGACGATGTTCTCCACATAACGACGCGTAGCTGCACTTGACCACATGCCGTGGGTGATAGTCCCGGGAAGAGCAGCAAAATCCGAGAAGTACGGGTTAACATGGATAGGGTTGAAATCGCCGGAAATGATCGAGTAGGGTTCGTTCGAGAGAGGGGCTGTGAACGTGGTCGAGGCATTGTTCGACATTGTGTATCCTCCGTTAGTCAGAGGCGTGAGTCGACCTTCAGGAACACCATGGCGCTGTAGATATGCCACTACCGGATTGCCATGGCATCCCTCTTGGTTGAATTCCACCGAAGCGACCTTCTTTAGGCGCTTGAGCTGATCGCGCATGTATACATCGCCACTAACACAAACATCGCGATAAGAGGTCTTGTCCTTGAAGGTGACTTGAGACTGTACGCGGAACACAAGAGTCATACCAGCCTTGGGAGGAATAGTCTCATCCTCCCACGAAAGCCATTCCTTGGACTGGACCACACCAACAGCGGCATCATTAGCCAACTGGACGACATAATCGGGTTCATCCACCGTCTCGAAAGTGTTCTCGTAGTCGTCAAAGCGTCCACGGTAAAGGAAAGATGACACAACTTCAATGATGGGCTGGCCGTCACGGAAGACATGGCCTTTGACTTGAACAACCTTGCCAGCATCTGTATTTTTGACAGACGTGATATGAGCGTCCGCGATGCACGCGTCGCCTGCCTTCAAGAGCTTAGCACCAGGAACCAGACGGAAGCCATTGGAAAGATGGACGAGCTTCAATAGGTCGCCGTCAATTGCATCAGGAAATATGGACCTGATGATAGCCTGGAAAAGGGTTATTCTCACCGCGCAACAGTATGCGAGGGGCTTACCTGCCAACCCGTCACAATAGCAAAGTCCATCGGGGCTTTGACGGTTTCGGTGCGGGCAGTCTTGAATGCCTCGTTCTGGTTCCCAACAACGTTACAAAAGGTCTGAACATCGTTGGCAGATGTGATGACTTCTGGGCCAATGAACGTCTCGCGGATATCAAGCTCTGGACGCGACTGGTCACCCCCAAACCATAATCTCCAGTAAAAGTCTTTAATGCGGCCATTGCGACCCTCGGATACCTCGTGGATGGGCATGGAACCCATACTCGGAACATATTTGAATTTGAATAATAGAGGGACTGAGACATCCTGGCGATCCTCGACGAAGGTCACGTCAATCAAGCTGGAGGACGCTGCGAAGGTAATCTCGATAGCTTTGAAGCCGGACTTGTGGGGACCGTGGGATCGTCCTGCGCCATAAACTGTCACTGAAGTCGGAGATCCGCCCTCAAGATCCACCACAACTCGCTGTCCACGCCTCGGAGCGAGGGCTCGACAAAAAGGATTGTCGGTATATGCCCGACCTTGACAAATGGTCTTGGACGTCAGAAGGGCTTTAAGCCAATTAAACTCCGAGCCAGAAATGGCCTCAAGCCACTCCGAGGTTTTAGGAACAACGTCGTCAACTTTGTAGGTGATGGAGGTAGAGGATTCTTCGCATTCAATCTCGTCAGGAATATCCACGTCTTCGACCGCAGGAGCGAGGTAGTCGACAGTAGGGACTTTGGAAACGTCACCTCCATACGAACGCTCCAGAAGCTTTTCCACGAGCTTGGCGGTGACGTTACCCAAGAGCTCTCCGATAGGTTCGTCCTTGATTGTTGAATGTTTGACGGCGACGGGACCCTGCAGAATGCATACGCGTTGAGGATCTTGGTCGAATACAGCTTCAATATCCTCTGCAGCCCACAGAGAATCCTAAGGGGAGCTACAGTTAGGTGTGGGAATCGTCAACATGCTGCAACTCTGACCTTCTTGAACCAAACCTCGAAATTGGCATCGAGAATCGGGATGAAAGGCGCTGGTTTCTGCCCTGGACGCTGGGAGATAGTGAGAAAATAGGCACGATCCTCCGCAGCAAGAAGCTGGCGGGTGGCATCGGAGTACTTGGCGAAGAACGCAGCAACAAAAGCAGAGGGGTTGTCAAGCTCCTTAAAGCTTTGCAGGATACTGAGTTTAGGGCCGCCGTCTACACCTGCGAAGCGCTCCTCGACACGCCTCAGCCAATCGCCGGTCAAGTTGCGCAAACTGAGGTCGATCCAACGGTCTTGGTGAGCAACGTACATGAGGCAGATCATCCGAAGCGTGACCTCTTCGTAGGTCATATCACCAAGGTCGAGAGCAACACTACCATCTTTCTTCCATCCGAACCATGGCTTTGCGAAATCCTTGTTTAATTTCTCGACGATCTCAGCTTTGCGTTCAGCCAACCATGCAGCGCGCTTCTCCTTCGGTAAATTGAAGACGGTGTTGTCGAACTCTTTCCAAAGTTTGACTGCACGAGTGGCAATTTTATGGATAGGTTCGCCCAACTCCGAACGGACGGTAAGCACACCACCAGTTGGCTTGACGTAGGTGTTCTCCCAATCCTTGTCATTAACACCGGCAGCGACAATAATCAGATCTTTGACAGAGGAACTCGTGTGTGCTTCTTGGGCCACCATGACGCGACTGGCAAACAAGAACCCGTCAAACGGCATGGGTTGCGTGTCGTAAAGGTCCTTCGACCAATCACCAGTGAGGTACGGCCAAAGATCATCCGCTCCACCAAAACCGGAACCTCCAACGAGGACAAGGTTATCTTGCTGACGAATAGAGCTGTATGTCTTCAAGATAGGCATATGGAAATCTTCGTACGAGTGGTGTCCCCCGGCACGACCACCAGTCCACTGAAGAATGATCGGAAAGTCGGGGTTGGCAGCAGCGATGTTAACAACTTGGCGAATACCTTCCACGGACCCCGGCTTGAAGGAAACATGTTTGATACCCGCGCTGCGCAGGCCACCGATGATTTCAGCGGCCTTCTCCGTACTAGGAATTCCAGCTGCGACGCAAAAACCTTCGATCGGCAAACCTTCGCGGCGCATTTCCTGCCACAAGGGAAACTGGAAGCCAAATTGACGGGGATTGATGTACAGAGAGTTCAGAGTAAGGCCGACTCCGTGGGGAATCATGGACTGAATTTCAGTAACTTTGGCGCGAAGTGCCGTCGGATTGTAGTGACCACCGCCTGCAAGTTCAACATGATAACCGGCCGAAAGAATTGCAGAGACAAAGCCGGCCTTGACAGTGGTGGGCGTCATACCCGCAACCATGATCGGAGGCTTGCCCAGCAACCGAGAGAAAGGTGTGTCCAAGTGGATCCTTCCATCGCTAAGCCAAGATATCAGCATCACAACTAACGATATGGTGATTCTGCTACCTTGTCTTGACCAGTGTTGGCGCGTACTTCTTGCTCCACCACTCCTCATACTGGACATCCTCAGCGTCAAATAATTCAGCCTCACCGCGACCCTTGTCGCCAAGTATGATGACACGGATTCCGCGCCCGTCAAGATTACGAGCAGTAAGAGGACCGATGCCATTCAAGCCGCCCGGCCCAAAATCAATAGTATGAGTCGCGGATTTTGGAAACGCGGTCGCGAGATCCCAATGAATTGGCGATGTGAAGATCTGGTCACATAATGACCGAGTGATCGAAGTCGTGTTCTTTCGCATGTCAGAACCTTTCGAGGTCGTTCAGCTAGAATTGTAGACAAATACACGCATGTACCCACCATCCTCAGTGTTGAAGACAGGAATCCCGAGTTCGTCAGGGGCCCATAGTTCTTCACCACCCAGATCTTCGTTACACAACTTGTCGGTGGCACTTGCCAAGTAGGAGCTATGGTAGGGTGCATTGACGACCAGGAAACGAACACCAAACGCAGGTTTCCTCTGCGAGTAAGGGACCTTACTTTGGTCCTGTCCGCTAGGGGCTCGGACCTTCCTCAAGTTCGTCACTAAGCCATACAATGCACGCGGAGGACCCGTGACAACGAAATTTCTTGGACCATTATAAAGAGAAACCGCCAACTGTGAATTCGGGGGCAAGTGTTTGTTCGTCGCCTCGATATGTGGTCGTAGCGCCGAAAGTGCAAGACCGTTGATTGACAGCATGGGTGAAGGCTGGCCCTCACCGCCCTCGATAGCGTCTTGAACAATGCCAGGCTCGAGTGCTAACACAGGAAATGCCTCTTGACCTCGCATACCACAAAAAAATAACCAGCGAATTGCCTTCTTCGCATTGGCGTCAAAGGATTCATAAGACGTCGAGGCAGATATGGCAATAGCAGAGACAACGCCCTGCGAGTGACCTGTCGCACCAGCGATGTGATCACGAAGTTGACCAGGGGTGAGTCCCGAGACACGGCAAACAGCTAGATACTGTATGAGCTGTGTCAAGCCAATGAGAGGAAGTGATACGGGAATGGATGCAAGGTACGCGACTGGTGGGCGAGGGATGGCCCCGGAGAGCCACGAGGTAATGTCCATGCCATAATTGTAGAAGCTTGACGCCTGACACGCCGCGACGAGTGGGGCAAGTGTCTCGTTCGTGATTGCCGTGATCAGGGGGGAAACGTATGGCTTATAGGTATCATAGAGTGCTTGGAGTTCATCAAAGTAGACCTCGTTCGTTCCTTGGCCACCAAAGAGCGCATATATGGAGGCCTCCCCTTCGGAAGAGGCAGAAAGAAGAGCAGAAGTGGGTGGCTTGGGAATGTCAGCAACATTGTGATGCTCGAGGGCTGCACACGCGGTGAAGAAGGATGCTAACACCGAAGTTCGGACCTCGGCGTCGAAGGGCTTCACGAAAGAGAATATATCTGTCTCGGAAAGGTACGAAGAGACAAAATGCGTGAAGGCGTGCAACAGGAGGGAGGTGCGCGCCTTTGTGGAAAGGGAATCATCGGATAAACCTTGCGTGACGAAAGACAAAAAGCGTGCAAATAGGTCGACCTCGGGTTGGAGAGCGATTTCGTGTTCCGCAGTGGTGTCTAAGGTATCGACTTGTTTCTGGGCATGCGTGAAGTCATCTCTGAGAACTTCAGCTGTGATCCACACGTCACTGTTGGTGGAGACTGGGATCGAGACCTGTAAGATATGGCAAGACGTGAGCAGGCACCGACACGACACGATTATTATCGATCTGTACGCGTACTCTAATGTTGGGAACGGCGATGACTAAAGGACGCGTTGAAATGGCAGACTCGTGGACTGCCTCGCCATTCTGAACAGACATTTTTTGGGAGGCTATGGATGACAAGTAGAGGGGAGGGACGAGATACGGGAGGTATAAAGGAGAGGTCAAACGCGGCTCAGGAGGCTCTTATATGCACCCCCAGTCCAAAAATTTTGTTTTAGGTGTACACCGCGTTGCCATTCCCCAAAAAAACATTAGGTCACGTGTGTTTACGTACAACAAACACGTGTCTCGGTTTTGAACTTCTTCAACTGTCAGTTAGGAGTGCAGCATGCCCCAGAGATATGCCCCTTGCGGCAG
Organism: Boletus subgraveolens; assembly: GCA_038092555.1. Classification (NCBI taxonomy): domain Eukaryota; kingdom Fungi; phylum Basidiomycota; class Agaricomycetes; order Boletales; family Boletaceae; genus Boletus; species Boletus subgraveolens. The sequence continues at coordinate 42,433 of JBBPQP010000127.1, forward strand.
TTTTATTGGAGAGACAGCGGCATAGAACAATACATTAGCACTGATGCGCTAAGGGATGCCTCATGACAATCGCATAATCTGCACGCTCCGAACACATAATGCGACCTTCCCTCCTTCTTGACGATGATTAGGGTCATCGATACCAATCGTGGTCATCGCGGATAACTCCATCAGCGGCATGGTCGAACGCATGTCTGTTCAGTGTGTCACTGGTTTACCACACAACCCAAAACGTATGCGCTGATCTTTCCATAATATGGATGATGGCTGCGTCCAACCGTTGTTTTCGAGAACACTCAGGCTAAGCATCGAAAAATTGGGGCTGTCGATTTGTGAGTCGAATCATTCTCTAGCTCAATATTCCACCATGAACGTGTTGTGACGACGCAAGTTGTGTGCCTTACCTCAGTTGTAGATGTATTATTACATAGCTTGCTCTTTGAATCGATGAAGTTCGCCGAATAACGGAGCTGTGGTAGACAGTCCACGAGCCCGTCTACACAAGCGCAATAAGTTACGCCCGCCCTGAGCATTTACTGTAATTATGGTGTCGCTAAACGTCAGAGATCGATAATAATTTGATACAACAACATTCTCCCAACGGACCAAGGCAGCGTGGGTCAGGGCTATTCATTGGAACGCGTCTAGTTTGTGAATAGAATGTCGGGTTACTGCATCAATTCTAGCGTTGGAGCCTTGTGGTCTTCTGATTCAGAACATATGGCCAATACAGGGGTTAATTTAACGTAGACGGTATTAGGGTTGTCCTGCTTACTCGAGCATCCACGCCACTTGTCCCTCTCTACCACTTACCTTCTCATTCATGGAACCGAACACATCGTCCTCAATATCCTTGGTACGCATAAAAAAGGTCCGTCGTGAATTCTTCCGCTTCTGCCCTCTGCGCCATATTGTTTGCTTATAAAATACTTGTTCCATAGCGAAAAGTTGAAGATGCAATCCGCACTCTGGACGGAGCTGTTGTACCCCCATCTTTAGCGTCTGCCGTCGAGAGACCGACAGCATCGAAGCGGCCCCACCTAGCTCGCTCGGTGTACTCCACGTTGGCAAAGTTTGGTGCAACGTCGAAAGAACGATCGCGACCTTCATCCAAGTTAGTTCCTAGGCGTAATAAAGATGTTGCACCTCTGAAACGCGGTCCGCGTCTTCCAGCAGTATACCCACAATAGACGTCTCAAAAAGCGCGCCTCACCTTGCCGCAATTCTTGCACGATCTGCATCGCAGTCCAAACAAGCTCCTCCCTTAACCCATCTGTCGACACCTCCTGCTCACTTCGCGTCTGAGTACAGACCTTCTTCTACGGACTCCTTCCTGTCTCGCCTCGCTACCTTCAGAATCACTACATATGCCAACAAACCGCCACAAATTGACGCCGTTGCTGCGGCGAGGTGTGGCTGGATCAACAACGGAAAAGATAGGCTGGTCTGCGGAATGTGTGACGTGTCTTGGGTGCTTGCCGGTCGCGAGGGTATGAGCAAGGACGCCGGTAAGAAGATGGGTTAGCATAAATCAACTCACTAAGGTTCCCACATGTAGCTAGTTCGTTGATCGAGAAACAACGCATTTCTCTCGTGGAAATGCACAAGGATGGGTGTCCTTGGAAGGCTAGACAGTGCGAGCGTTAGCGGCATTTGTTGTCGTTTTTTTTATATCGGGTTCTGACATTCCGTTTTTTAGCCTCAGTCTATCGGGTACCCCTCCAGACGCCTGCTGCAATGGTCCGCGAATTAAGAGCCACAGCGCTATCCCTCGAACCCATACTCGCCAATGTGGTCATCAAGCATCCACTTGTGCGTTTGGTTCTTTACCTTTTCACAGGCTACCTCCTGACAAAAAGGTTTAGACCCCCTCACAACTGAATTCTTTACGTTCCATCTTCTCTGCAGCGGCATCCGAAAGATGGGTATCAGAACATGACTCCACCATGGACGTCGACGAGATCATTCATCCCGTGGTTCCCTCAGACACTGCTATCGTCGTCGCCCTCTTTGGGTGGGGTCCAGCGCCAACTGCGACGCGCAGTGAACTCCGCTGCACATCCTCTTTGTCTATTTCACGCGCGGGGTCATATGGTCCTTCCGTTTCTATGCCTCCGACCCCGTCACTCTCGCGTGCCAGCTCCGTCTCGAGCCACTTCCGAGAGCGGGCCAGCACGCCAACTCCCTCCGCCTCACCTCGGATGAGTATTTCCCAGCTCAGCGTATCTCCGGATCGCGTAGGGGCATCCTCGCGTATGAAAAAACCGTGGTCCAATATCACTACCACTGTCACTGTTCCCCAAGACACCTCACTTGTGTATTGCATTCTCTGTCAGCGGCGGGTTGGCCTTTGGGGATATTCTAGGAACGAGTCAACAACACCATTGGTACAGGACGACTCTGCATCGGCGTCTCGTGAATATCAGAAAGAGTTCGACCTGGTAAAAGAACATCGATCCTACTGTCCTTACATTGTTTGTTCGTCAGTGGTTCCTTCATTTTTGCGCTCGTCTGCGGTGGACTCGCTTGAGAACGCAACAGAGGGTTGGCGAGCAGTGTTGACTGTTGTTCAACGTCACGAACTCAGCCAGCGGCAACGTATATCTCGGTTTCTGCCTAGCGACGATCTAGACAGCCAAGCATCCTCTGCGGAGTTGAGAGGAGTCGAGGCCATGGTGGCTGGCGTAAAGACCAATGGGGTCAGTATCGAGGCATATGTTCCTTGAGCGTCACTGAGATTGGCTACTATATAGGGTCGAGAATTGTTGAGATACGTCAAGGGTCTCTTAGGTTGAGTTCATGCTTCGTCATCGACCGCCGTGAAATAACTTGAACAACATGCTTGCTGTCATATATCATCCTGTTATCCCTCTTCATTATCTCGTATCATATTCAGAGCTTTGTGTCGATGCTACCTATCATTTCCGACCTGTCCCCGACAGCAATCTCGATGCTCTACTTGATCACTGCAAGCGGTGGATCAGGACGATCCACCATCCGCCGCCAAAGCATAACTCACAAAGAATTTCTTGTGAAGTTGAGCCCCAGCAGTATCTATTGACTGCAGTTCCTCGGTGGTCAGGTCAGGGACATTGTCGGTGTCCACGTATTCCCTGATTCTCTCGGCCTTCGACGATGTCCTATTTGAAGTTCAGCTAATCGGTGAGTTTCGTAACGGTGTGCAGATAGCCAACTGACGTTACCACTAGGATCCCCCTTTGTTGCAACCATTTATTGAGGACTTGTCCATCAGTGACGGGACTACCTCTGGTTGCCTCGAGTCTTGCGCGGATCTTGTGAACCGCCAAGTCGATAGGGCCGCCTTGAGCTCTGAAAAGGGGAGAAAGACCTGCATACGAAGAAGTTACGATATTGTGGGCCTTGTGCAGCTCAATCACTTGTTGAACGGACTGCCACACGTATGGATGAATTTCGAGCTATGAAACATGGTTACGACACCAGGCTAAGTCAGTTCTCGTGAATATGCAGATGGTTTTTACCTGGTTCACTGCCGGAGGGATCGTTGCAACGCTCAGGATTTCCTCCAGATCCTGAACCCCAAAGTTGGACACTCCAATAGACGTGGTTAAACCCTCTTTCTTACACTCCTCCATCTCTTTCCACACCTGCTGAAGCCGTCCGACATGGGCACTTGGCGCGTGGATCAGGTATAGATCCACGTGCTCTACACCGAGCTGGTTGAGAGACTCTAAAAGGGCTGTCTTGGCTGTCTGTCCGGGGCCCAGTTTGTCAAGTTTGGTGGTGATATAGAGTTCTGAGCGTGGCTTTCCGGAGGCCGAGATGCCTTTCCCTACACTTTCCTCGTTGGAGTACATCTGAGCACAGTCAAGGTGGGTGAAGCCATTTTCGATGGCGAGTTGTATGGCATCAGTGACGTCCTGTCCGTAGAACGCGGTGCCCGTGCCGAAGGCGATCCAAGGGGTCTGCGTGCCATCGTTGAGAGTGAGGCGGGGCATGGTCATGGTCATGGGTACGAGTCCGCCATTTCTCACTATCCAGATGCGAAAGAGGCCACGGCCCGGACGGG
>JBBPQP010000128.1:0-46114 GCA_038092555.1 Boletus subgraveolens
AATCTCCTGCAACTTATGTAATCACTGGCTTACCCCTTTCAGAAGGCTTCAATACCCTTTTGGTCATGGTTGACCATGGGCTTACTAAGGGGGTAATTCTTTGTTCTACCAAGAATACCATCACCACTGAAGGGATAGCCTTCCTCTTTTTCCACAAAGTCTATCTCCACTTTGGACTCTTTGACAAAGTAATCTCCAACTGCAGACCCCAATTTGCATCCTTCTTCACAAGAGAACTTGGAAAACTCCTAAATTATGATCTTTCCCACTCTACTGCCTATTACCCCCAATCCAACAGAGAAACTAAGTGAGTCAACAAAGAAATTGAGACTTATCTTCAGATCTTTTGCAGAAATCACCCTTCCTCCTGGTCTGATTCCATCTCCTACACTGAATTTGTGCATAACCACCACCCCCACTCTGTTACCAACCAATCTCCATTTATTTCATGATGGGATATGAACCCCATGTTCTTCCCTCAATTATTCCTGAATCCCCCCTTCCCACCATTGAATCCAAAATCCAACAGCTAACCACTGCTCAAGATGAAGGCCTTGCCTCCCATGAACTTGCTCATCAAGTAATGGTATCCCACACCCAACAACACTTCTTTCCATTTAAGAAAGAAGATAAAGTCTGGCTCAAAGCCAAGAACTTGAAAAGATCTGTTGTCAACCCCAAGTTTGCCCCTAAACAAGAAGCACCCTTCATTATCACCAAAGTCCTATCTTCCATCACTTACCAACTCCAACTCCCTAAAACATGGAAAATCCACCCTGTCTTCCATGCTTCTCTCTTATCTCCCTATCAAGAGAACTTCATACATGGTCCCAATTTCCCTGCTCCACCACCTGACCTTATCAGTGAAGAAGAAGAATATGAAATTGACTGAATCTTACAACACAGAGGAACTTCTTCCTCCCATTCCTTCTTGATCCAATGGAAAGGATACTCCGCTGAGAAAGACTTTTGGGTCCCAGAATGGAACTTGAAACATGCAAGGTCCACTCTCCTTGACTATAAAAACTGACATCCTACCACCTTCCCTTCTTCTTCACTACCATCTTTCCTTCTTCTTCACTACCACAATAAACCCCAGAAAATTACTTACCATGCCCTGCACCAACCACCCTTCAGTCTCTCCCCCTCCTATCTCTGTCTCCATTTCTTCTCCTTCTTCTATCACTTACTCTTCCATCATTGTTGATGACATCTCCTATCCCATTACTCCTGTCTCTAATCTGAACCCCACTGTATGGCTCCCCACTGTTGGATGCCCATCTTCCCCCCTTGATGAACTCATTCACCCAGTCACCATCCTATCCATGGACATTCCCATGGCAGCCCACAGAATGAGGAATAAACTCCCCAATGCAAATGTAGTTGAATGGATCTCCTCCTTCATTGTAGATTCCAGACTAGCCCTCCCCATCTCTTCTCATCTTGACCTCACCTCCCCCCTCTATGCTCTTTACCAAGCCTTTTTCCAGAATGAAAGGCTCTGCCTATTTCATGTCCGACCCACTTCCACTATGGAACTTGCCCTACATGCCACTATCCTTTCTGATGTTCATCAACACCTTCAAGGCTCCTTGATTATCACCATGTACCAGTTAAGAATGAACAAATTCCATATTGACCTGGATAGGTACTGTGAGGAACAGGTCACCATCAGAAGAGAAATAAGAGAAGCTACCACTCTCATTCACACTCCCTCTGCCTTTTCTTCCCCTTTTGACCCAGAAGAAGAACATATTCTAGAAAGAACTGAAGCCTACTGGACAGAAGCTGATGGATCCATCGCTCTCCTGCCTAACCACTCCCACTACACTGAAACATGTCAACAATGCTATTGCCTTGGCCATTATAGGATTAACTGTGACTCCTACCAATGTCCTACTTGTCTCATCTGGGTACCTGGTCACGTCCATGTTCATTGCCCCTTACAATGTCTTTCCAGATCTCCCTTCACCTCTCCATCTTCCAGAGGATCCCACTTTTCTCAAGGATCCCACTGATTCTTCTTCTCTTGAGGATCAATTTGTCCTATTCCCCAACCTCAGATGAGGACTATGCAACCTCATCATCCTCCTTCTCGTCCTTGTTCTCATTCCTTCATTGACCATGGGAATGACCTCTATGATGAACATGCCTGGGGAAACATTACTGGATCTCCTGGACCCTCCTCCCATGATGTATTTTGATGTCCTTTGTCATTGACTTAGGATCTACTAAGGGGGTAATGTTACAATTGTCATCAATGATACTCTTTTTCTTACTTTGCTTTACTACCATGCTTTCCTTTCATCATCTACTGGTAACTCCATTTGAACACTGCTGTTACCAACTTATTTTCCCTACCTTTCTTTTGCTGACCTAATCTTCCTTTCCATCACCTTCCATCATATTCCACCATCAGTCCACTTTTCCTTACCAATTGTTCCAAGGTATTCTATAAGATTCTATTTTCTTTTTTGTTTGTCTCTTCATCTCCTCGTCTTTATTTAAACCTTCATAGTTCTACTCTCGCCTTTATTTAAACCTTCATAGTTCTACTCTTGTCTCTAAGCTAGACCTATTTAATGTAACCCATACCTTGTTCCTTGTTCCTTGGACCCTTGGATCTCTAAGTTGTTGTTGTACTTTTGAGTCAACACTCCTTGTTTAACCTTTGACATTGTAGAAGTCCTACCAAGAAATTACCTTGAAAAGACTGAGTCTACTTCTATCCCTACCCAGGCTAGTTGTAACAAAAGGTCTAACTTTTGTCAGAAGCTACCTTCACTGTAGTCTTCCAACCTAATCTTCCTTTCCACCACCTTCCATCATATTCCACCATCAGTCAGCTTTTCCTTACCAATCATTCTACAACGATCTATGAAGTTCTATTTTCTTTTGTTTGTCTTTTCATTTCCTTGTCTTTATTTAAACCTTCATAGTTCTACTCTTGTCTCTAAGTTAGACCTACTTGATGTAACCCATATCTTGTTCCTTGGACCCCTGGATCTCTAAGTTGTTGTTGTACTTTTGAGTCAACACTCCTTGTTTAACCTTTGATATTGTAGAAGTCCTACCAAAACAGTTACCTTGAAAAGACTGAGTCTACTTCTATCCCTACCTGAGCTAGTCATAACAATTATGTATCTTGTTGAAAGCTAATATCTTCTTTTGAAATTCCAGATTTCTCCATGCTTTGCAGCAATCCCTGCTTCAAAATGGTCATATACTCTTCAGCATCCATTCTCCCTTCCATTCCACTCAAAACCCCCACTCCATTCCACCCTACATAGCCCCATACAGTACCATCTGTGAGCCTTCTCCAAACCCAATTGTATTTTTGACCTTTTTAACAATTAGCCATACTTCCTTATGTTTCCATATATACTCTTGCCCAGCTGACCCAATCCTATTGATTTTGATCTCATCTGATCATATAACTCTTTTCCAGTCCTCCACAGCCCAATCCTGGTACTTGGAAGCAAAGGCTAACCTTTTCTTTTTGTAATCATTAGAGTAGGGGCTTTTTCTTTTTTACCACAGCCTGTAATGAGACCTTCTTGAGGGTGTTTCTTACTGTATTAGGGCAGGCAGGAGTATCAACATTGATATTGATTAGTTTGGTGGCATGAACAGCATTTTTGGGCTTGCTAGTAATGATTTGCTAAACAATAGTCCATCTGTTGGTGAGAATAAGCTTTGAAGAATGGCTACCATAAAGCCTAGCCTTCTCTGGCTGGAGTTCCTGATGAACCTGGTATACTGTAGACTTCCCTAGGCCAGTTTGGAAAGTGATTTTCCTAGAGGAAAGACTCAGAGAGGAGAAAGAAATGATATTATTTCTCTAAGAGATAGAAATGGATTTTCTAGTAATGGTGGGAAAATAAATACTTGGATTTATATATGCTGTCTGATACTCAGTTACATAAAGATGACATAATAGAACCCTTACAAAATATATGTAACCATATTCAGCATGCTAGCATCCAATATATGTAATAAAAACATAAAGTCAAAAAACTGTCTGAATGAGTTGTTGTTTTGAAATGACTGCCATTTCATTAGATTCTATCCAAATCTCTTGACCCTTGGGCCAATAGAAAGCCAAGAGTATGTACTGCATTTAATACACTTGGTATTTACAACTAATCAAAGATATAGGAAAAGTTTTGTAAGCATTATATGTGAGATGTCATATGCACTTATTTACTTAGTTCATATAGTATACTTTTGGTTAAAGATGTGGGAAAATTTTTGTAAAATCCTGAATGACATGTTTTGTAGACTTGCCATTTTTTTCAGCAAGCTTGTGAACTGGCTGAAGGTTTGGGAAAATTTTTGTACATACTATACAACATATGGTATATAAACCCATCCTCTTTCCTTTCCTTCTTTTCTTCACTCTTGTTTCTGAGTTCTGTCTCAGAGCAAGGGTCACTCTAGACTCTTGAGTTTACAGTCAGTAAGTTGATACTTGTGTGAATTCCTTGTAAGTGTTTTTCCTGGTTTCTATCTTTGCTTTTTTATGGTTTTTACTAGTTACAGTTATAGTTTAGAATGGTAGTTGACATATTAGATAGTCTATATATTATAAATTAAAATACTCAATAATATTTTGTGACATTTTTGTGATGAGTAATAAATGGCTAAATTATATTCTACAATGAAAGTTTTATTGTGTTTCTTTTACTCTTTTTTGAGTTCAATGATATCAATGATAATGTATGATACTTTGTGCCAGTATTACAAAACTAACTATATTTGTAAGTACTATGGCCTGATCATACATATCAACTCAAGCAAGTTGCTATATATTATATTGATGATCCACATAGTCATACAGATCCATGTTATCCATTTCAAAATAATGACAGCTTTGACCAACACTGCAAACACTCCCAGAAATTATATAGCCCTATCAATGTGTGTATCATTATGATGTATTCTATAGGGCTTTGCAGGGTAGCTAATATTATTTCTGAGATTAATCATTCCATTAAAAGATCCCTGATGAATATGTTTACAATATGTTTGTAATATGTTCATAATGTGTTCATAATGTGTTCATAGCACATTCATAGTGGGCCCAACATTTCCTTTTTGGATGGTCCCTTCTGACACCACTTCTTTGAGTGGAGTTGTGCATGCTAGTTAGGAGGCTAGATCACCTACACCAGATGGTGTTTATATGTATTTGCCACTGGTTCACAGGGAGTCTGGGCAGCATTACAACCATTCTGAAGATTCATTGGCACTGTTTATTTTATGCTTTTCATGCATGATATGATTGTAGAGTGTTCATAGGGCATTCATAGTGGGTTTGTAGTGAATTCATCAGGCCAGGTGTTCATAATGTGTTCATATGGGTTTGTAAAGTGTTTATAGTGGATTTCTCAGGCCAGGTGTTTGTAGTGTGTTTGTAATGTGTTCATAAAGTGTTTGTGTTACGACTACCACCCGGTAGGCGTACAAGTAGACACGAAGTGTAGAGCCGCCTTGAGCCTAACTCTTGCTAGTCCTGATGACGCAGGATACCTTCAGGCTTGACACGAGCCTGGTGACGAGCAACAAGAGATACTAAGAGGAGTATCCCTAGACAGACGATGACCGAGAGTCCTAGATAAAGAAGGTCCATGGACCTTGACCGAGGAGAGGACGTGGGGTAGCAAGGTCGGCGTCGAACTGGACAAGTTCTCCTAACTGGAGTGGAGAACCTGGAGACTAGCCAACAGCGATGGGCCGTTGGGCGAGGGAGCAACGAAGTTGCTTGACCTTGAGGACCTTAGAAGAAGTCTAAGGTTTTGACAGCGGAGTCCTTCAATGAAGGAGGAAAGAGGGGAGGGCGAGGTAGAGGTCAAGCAAGGGAATGTTGCAGGAAACAGATGATGAATACCACAAGAGTAACCATAAGGTGTACACTTTAGGTGTCAGATCAAGGTTGAGAGAGAGAGGTGTTCGAGAGGAGCTTGAACTTATATACCCTGGCCGTAAGGGCTTTAGGGCAGGTATATCCCGATCTGGTAATGGTGGTCCATGCGCAGTCTAACCTAATATGGTAAGAGTCCATATCCACAAAAGGAAACCCAGAACCAGTGTGGCGAGGTTATCGCCCAAAAAGGCAGGAGGGGTCCTGCGTGGGAAGTTCATGAGCAGAAGGACGCATTGTGGGAATCAGCGTGGTGAGTTGTGTCATGATGGCACATGAGAGGTCACATGAGGAAAGTGAGCTCGGAGTGCAACATGAGGTTGGTGGCGATGCTGAGGAGAGATCTGGCCTCAACTGAGACGGGAATCGCCGAGGAGAGCACTGGATGGCGGCAGTGTGGGGAGGATGGTGAGGGTACTGTAGGGCAGTGCTGGGGAGATCCGACGGGGGCACTGTAGGGCAGTGCAGGGGAGATCCGAAGGTCAATCAGGGTGGCCCTAAAGGAGAGAAAGGGGTGGGAAGATCCGAAGGGATATTCCAGGGAGGATCCGGGGAAGATCCAGGATCGGGACACAGGAGGGCGGCTGTGTCAAGAGGCGCTGCAAGAGGGAGCAGTGCGGAAGAGAGCAAAGCTGAGCTGTTGCAGGACGTGACATGTCGAGCGTAAACGAGCATGAGAATGCGCAGGGTGGGTGGTCCAGTGACGGAAGTGGGAGATGGGCACGAGGTCAGGAGAAGAAAAAGACTAGGGGGTGCGCCATAACCATAACAGTTTGTAGTAGATCTGTAGCAGGTTCATCAGATTAGGTATTTATAATGTGTTCATAGAGTGTTTGTAATGTGTTTGTAGTGTGTTTATAGAGTGTTCATAAATGGGTTTGTGATGGGTTTGTCAGGTCAGGTGTTCATAAGGTGTTCATAGAGCATTTGTAGAGTATGTATAGTGGGATTGTAGAGTGTTTGTAGCAGGTTTGTCAGGTCAGGTGTTTGTAGTGTGTTCATAATGTGTTTGTAGAGTGTTTGTAGAGTGTTTGTAATGTGCTTGTAGTGGATTCTCAAGTCAGATGTTTGTAATGTGTTTGTAATGTATTTGTAATGTGTTCATAGTGTCTTTGTAGCATGTTCATAGTGGACCCAAAAATTCCCTTTTCAGATGGTCCCTGATGACATAATCTGTTGTTTGAGTGGTGCCACTTCACAAAGTGGAACTGCATCATTATTGAGATACTTGACAATTGTCAAGCTAGTCAGTTTAGTGCTTCATCCATTCTATTCACAAATTTCACAAAGATTGTAACATTGGTCCATATGCAAATACTGGCAGCTGCCTCTTCAGAATAAATGACACATTAGGATCTACAACATTTTGAGTCACTCATAATGTATTTTGAAAGGTTAAATCAACATAAAATATTATGAGTGATATTATGAGGCCAATAATATAATTTATTTTGATCATTGTCCAAATATTTGTCTCTAGTTTAACTTTGCAGCAAAATTTGGAGGAAAAAATTCAATTTAGAGATGTAAAATATATTATTTTGATGAAAACAACAGTTCTCACTCAATATTAACTTTTATAGCACTGTGAAAACAATAACTGAGATGCTTGGCACTGAAAAATAATCTTGTGTCAGATATTATGTTCAATACAAAAGATAATATCCTAAATTAAAATTTTCCCCCTTCCAAATTTTGCTTCAAAGTTTAACTTGAGAAAAATATTTGAATCATCATCAAAATAAAATATGTTATTCACCTCATAATATCCACCCATAATATTTTATGTTGATTTACCTTTTGAAATACATGATAAGTGACTTAAAATGTTGGAGATCCTGATGTGTGAGTGTCATAGGGCTAAGGATCAATTGAAATGTCAATGAGATTGTTGCAAAACATCTCAAGAAATATGCTAGCAATCTAATATATATAATAATCAGATTGACCATACATATATATAAATATCATAAGTCTGTTCTTTTTAGTAAAATCATCACTGAAGCAATATGGAAAAATACTAGTCCTTGTAACTCTAGATGCTTCAATTCATCTTGCATAAGTGCATATAGGGCAAAGATGCTGCTTCTTCTTGTCCAGAGCATATTGATACACCATATATGTATATATATAATTTAGACTTCTTTTTCAGATAGTTTAAATTCTACTTACCATGATGTTGATTGGTTTTTTTCAATAGCTAAGTTACTATCATGCATGACTTGCCATTTATCTGCTCAAGAGCTTGGATTTTAAGAACTTCATTAACATACAATAAGCACATAAATACAAGAGTATAGATAGAGTGAAGTTGAAGCCAGGCTAGCTCACCACCCCAAAGCCATCCTTCTAGTTCTGGGGGTGATGGTTGTAATGGTCAGGGTAATAAAGCATTCTTACAATATCAATAACTCTTATGTATATTATATTGCTAGATTCACAAAAAACTTACTTGGGCAGATAGATCTTGTATTGCACTAAGTGCAGTTTCTCCAGATTAGACCTAAATATATACATTGTATGATAAGTATATAAGAATGTTGTACCTTTTCTGGTGGTCAAAGACCACCATGGAAAGGCAGAATATCTGCACTAAACCAATTGTGAAAATAATATATTAAATTGAAAAAGGATCTTGAGGCTGCATGAGACCTTCTTGAACTAAAAATGCATGCTATTGGGCCATAAGGCTATTAAATGTGACATAATATATCAAGATAATAGCATTTACAATAATTTACACTCACTATTAATATTCTATATCTGTCCCCTCAGTGTCAGTCTTGGAAGCATTCTAAATGAATGCAAGAATGTCAGCTAATGATGTCTCTGAATTTGAGCTGCCACCAGAATTAATGTTACCCTTTTCTTCATCCTGTTTAAATGTATCCTGCTTGGTCTTTAAATCAAGTTCAATTGTAGTGGCAACATTCAGGGCATCAAATAAGATCTCTTCAAGAAAAGCCAGGACCTGTGCAATGTTCAAATACATGGGATTTTTCAGAATGTCAGTATGAGACATAATAGCTATATATGTATGTAAGTCTGTAGCTAAAGACTGGAGAATACAGTACATCAATGTGTGGGATGGTAGATACCTTCATACACTATAGAATACTTTAGTAGTCACTAAAGTGGAGGTATACATAGTATTGTGGTTAGAAATAATGGTAGCTTATATATATAAGTAATTCCTAATATGGAATAAGAAACTCCAACATACACATGCGATATATATGTATACTCATTTGACTGGCTTGACTAACATGTATACTTATTAGCCTAGTCAATAATACTCAGGAAGTGCTGGCTGATGCTGGCAGAAACCTTGCTTGTCAATTGCACTGCTGAATGTCCAAAAACAATTATGGTGTATGAAATTTCATGAGTAAATAAGAAATGAGCTATCAACCTTGTACATAAAGTAAGCTATTTAAGGATATATCAAAGAGTGTGAATGATTACAATGACTAATGACAAAGGAATGTGGGTATTGATCTAACATGCCTGGGCTGGTGGCCCAGGAGAAAAGATCTAGGAGGTGCAACACTTCTTGTTAGGAGATGCTGCTGAATCAACGAAAAGACTAATTTTATGCTTTCTTGGAGTCCCCCCTACAGTAGAGTGTGGTAGTGCAATAACACAAATCATCTGTATGTCAGCAGTGAAGACATCACTGCCTATGTCACTCTTCTTTCCTGCAATAGACCAATATGTTATATTAAAATAAATCTCAACCAATGCCTTCTCAAAAGTCCACCTATATGCATTAGGCTTAATAAGTTTCCCTTGAAAATTATAGGCAGGGATTGGCAGGATATGGTGTGTTTCCCCAAGAGACAACAGCTCATCATGGGCCTCCTCATCTGTAAGGGGCCAGTTTTTGAGGGAGAAAGCAGTAGCATCTGTTGCACATATAAGTACACTCAGTAGACTCTTAAAGTGCAATGTTGTCTTATATTTTGCTTCCTTGCTGTTTGCAGCATTGTCTGATCCCTCTGCCTTACTAGACTCATTGGCATTGGCAGCACTCTCTTCCTCTTCCATTCTAAGAGGAGGGGCAAGATACTTTAGATTTGTTGCACAAAGAAGAGAACAACTTATCTCAAATAGTATGTGGCGAACTTTCAAGCATTGCCCACTAATCCCTCCTGGCAGGATGAACCCTTTACCAGGCTGGTAGCTGGGTGTCAAGATCATCTCTTGGAGGCAATGAATAGTGCTCATCACCTTCTTGAAGTCATTGCAGATAGGTTGCAGATCAGGTGCCTCTAAAGTGCAGAATGGTTTGACATTGGGAAGCTCACACCAAACCTTGGAACTCTTGTGATAGCTTGCATCTGCTGTCAACCAGAAGTTGTGAGTACAAATTCTCATAATTGCACAGAGTGGTGCAAGCTCAATGATTTCCTTCAGAGATGGCAAGGGGTAACTGGCAGAGCCTGCATTGCAGGCACCTGAATCTGCAGGATTGCTCACTATGACCACCTTGACAGCTAACTGGTCAGCACAACCATCATGTACCCAGCAGACATTGTTGAGCACTTCATTGTTACCAAGGTAGAACCCAGTGTCAAGCATATTCTGATGTGCTGTAAGGATGTGTGAGGGCAACATGCACAATGTCATCATCTGTGTTGGGGGAGGGCTGGCAGGACAAGTTGGTGAAACCATAGTAAGTAAGAGTGGAGAGTGAGTGCAAGCAGGGAGCAAGCAGGAAGCAAGCAGGGAGCAGAGAGCAGAAAGTGAGCAGAGAGTAGAAGGCAAGAAAGAGTGATGGGGGGAATGGACCATATTGGAGGCCTCTTTATATATTTTCTGAGGGTTCATCTGTCATAAGCATTAGGAGATAGTAAAAAAAAGGGTATGGGGCCCAGCTGACATGGCCACTGGGTCATGCAAGCTACAGGAGTGGATGGGTAAGTGAAGGGGTTGGACTGGAAGTGAGGAGTTTGTGCCACAAAGTCTAATCTCCCAATCCAATCCTTTGTTGGCCATTGACATCCTGCCATGACTATCACTGTTGAATCTGAGGCTGAGAAACTCAGCATTATCTCTTTATTGCTGATGAGAGCATTTTTCACCCATCTGAAAGAGGTTGTTTCATTTACCTGAGTGGAATGGAAGGAAAAAAACTTGCTTATCCAGTGTGTCTTGAAGGATGCCCCCATAGAACATCTTGATTTCTTCCTTTCTGTGGGTCTGGAGAAGCAGATGGAACAAGCTGGAAGTAACCAGAGACAACCTTGTCAGAAATGCAAGCAACAAGGAGGAGTGAGTACCTGTTGTGTTGCACAGAGATTGGAAGAGGTTGATAAGAACATGGTAGAGGATCAGGATCATGACACCACCAACAATATCTACAACCTGTCAAAGTTTCTTGTTCCTCCTACTAGCATGGAATTAAAGACTTGCCACAAACAGTTCTATGAAGCAACATCAAATACTACCATTGAAATGGATGCCTGTGGTGTTTGTGTACACAAGTGTAGCATTTTGGAGGACAAGGTCAACAAACTTCCCCTCTCCAGTCTTCCAAACTCAAACCAGCTCATTCCAACAAAATCACACCCTGCACACAAGCTCTTTGACAGAAAACTACTTGAGCCTGCTTGTGTTACATAAGACCAACTCAGAGGGTGTTAGAGATATGCTCTGAAGGCAACGCTGGAATGCTGGAGTTGACTATGGGATCAGGACTTGGCTTCACTGTATGTGGTGTGCCCTTGCACAAGTCTTGAATGTTACAGATTTCAGAGGATTGGAGGTTCAAGAACTTAAGATATTGTTCAAAATGCCAAGTTGAGTGAAGGGTTCAGAGGTGAGTTGTCAAGACTCAAGTGGAGGTCAGGAGTAGAGGATAGAAACTAATATTTGAACTGAGGTCTTTACAAGAGTATCTCAGAGGTATATATAGTATGGTGGGCATAGGATTAGTAATGGAGTGTGTAAGTGTCCAGAGTAGAACTGTCACCAGAGCTGTGCTCCTAAGCAATACACAGGTTTGAAGATGAGTATGTAGCAGAACTAGTACAAATAGAGAACAAGAGAAATGGAGTCAAGCAAGAATGAATGGAAATGGATATAAAAGGATATATGGAACAAGTCCAGAGGTCAAGAGGTGTGTCTATGGTAAGAACACCAGAGTTCATATGTATAGTAATGGAGTTGCATATAGTGGCAGAGTTAGACTTGACAGAATTTCGGGATATGACAGTATCCCTCTCTTAGGCCTATTTTAGGTTGAATGTGGAGTTGAAAAATTGGAGTCTGAAAAATCAGTGATGTCCACTCAGGGGCATATAAAGTCCAATGTGGTTTGTCCACCCTCCTTTATCACAACTACTGTCATGTCCGACACTGAAAATATCAAGACATGGCCTGATGTACATACACTTGGTGGAGTGTGACAACAACAACAACAACTTGTGCACTGCAAAGTTCACAGAGTGGCGATGGAGGGCAAAGGAGAAGAAAGTGGAGGAGAAACAGAGGAGGGCAGAGAAAGAGCATCAGAGGGTGGAGGTAAAGATGAAGGTAAGGCACAAGTTGGTGGAGGCCAAGGCCAAGTGCAAGAAGGCCAAGGAGGCAGCCAAAAAGAGGGTAAGTTGGTAGTGCCTAAGATATTGCATGCTAACTGTCATAGACTAAGCAGGTCCAAGTGGAGCAAAGTGCCACGAAGGCAAAGGCAAAGGCAAAGGAGTGGACAATGCCAGAGTGTGTCCAATGTTTGGACTGTGGGTTCAAGTGTGAGCTCAAGCCCAGCAAGTCAATATCATACATGAACTGCATCAATGCAAAGATAAAGTACCTTCAGCCAGGCACAGAGAAGACAGAGAGGTGACAAAAAAGGGCAGAGTTGGTATCTCTGTGGGGGAACAAGAAGAGCATGTGGACAGAGAAAGGAGCGAGTGGCTTGCAGGGGTCAGAGTTGGGCAAGGTGAGCTCAGACTGCCTGGAGGCCACCTGGATATCAAAGGAGTTCCAGGTCCTCTTCAAGGTGGTACTGAGGTGGTTGGACTGCCACAACAAACTGCTTGAGTGGCTTATTGAGCTCAAGGTAAAGAAGTTGTACAGAGCAGAGTGGAAGGTTGACGAGGATGTGGATGTGGAGATGGGGGAGTTGGAGGAGTATGGGTGGCTGAGTGCATCCAGAGTGATGATGAGATTGGAGGTGCAAGCAAGCAGAGGAGCAAGCAGAGTGGCAAGCAGAGTGAGCAGAGAAGAGGGTGGAGAGGAAAGTGAGGAAGACGGTGAGGAGAGTGGAGAAAGCAGAGAGGATGAGGAGATATAGTATACATACAAATTGTGTTCTTTTTTCTTTTCTCAATGTAAGAATTTGACTGGTTATGGTGCAGAGTGAGATCTGGGTTTTGTTGGATATTGGAGATGGAAGTTTTGGATGAGTTTGGAGGCATGGTTGGCCAAGTTCAGTGGCCAGAAGCCATGAGGTTTCATCATCAGTACCTTCATATCCAGACCAACACATTAAGTATGGCAGCTTGCAATTTCTTTGTCATTGATCTATCTTGGAGTTGAGAATCTTGAAGATCTTGTACTCTGATTCACCATCTACTTTGATTGGAGATGGCAGAGATTGCACCCTGTTTGGAATGGTGTTGGGTATGGAGGGTTTTAGGTGTAAGATATGGAAAACAAGAGGTATAAATTTTATGAAGTCAGGGAGTTGGAGCATGAAGGAGTGGGAGCCTGCCTGAGCAATGATAGTATAAGGCCCTAAGTTCTTCTCAAAGGGTTTTTTAGAGGGCCTGGTAGAGCAGAAGTACTTTACCTTGACAAATGCCTGGTTACCAACTTTGAAGTCCAGTGCTGGAGTTTTCTTGGCATCTGCAGGTCCTTGATATCACTTTTGGGCAGCAGCCATCTCCTCACAGAGGAACTGATGGAGGGAATCAAGGTCATATTCAGGGTGTACTGTGATGTTAGGGTGATAGCCCTTGTTAGCAAAGAATGGGAAGACTTCTGTAGTGGTGCTCAATGTGTTGTTCTATGCAAATTCTGCAAGAAGCAGGAGTTCAGACCAGTTGTCTTGCTGGTAATTACAATACACTTGGAGGTACTGTTCCAGGGTCTGGTTCATTTGTTCTGTCTGACCATCTCTTTTGGGGTGATAATCAGAGGTGGAGTGGAGGTGGATGTCTAAGGTTTTCCCAAGCAAATGGAAGAAGTGCGACACAAATTTGGAGCTTCAATTGGAGGTGATGTGGGAGGGAACTCTGTGCTTCGAAAAGATGTGGAGTAGGAAAAAGGTTGCTAACTCTGGAGATGTAATCATGTCATGTGTAGGGATAAAAATGCACTATTTAGATAGGCAATCTACAACAACAGGTATAGTGGTGTATCTGGAGGAAGCAGGGAGTTGTTTGATGAAGTTCATGGAGATGAAGTTCCATGGCTTCTCAGGGATAGGGAGTTGTTTCAACAACCCATAGGGCCAGTGTCTTGAAACCTTTGCACAAGCGGAGGAGGTACAGGAGGAAACATATTCCTTGATGAATGTCCTGATTCCTGGCCATGTATATTCACAGTGAATAAGTTCCAAAGTCCAGTTCTGGCTGAAGTGTCCAGAGAGCAAGTGATCATGTTTATATTGGAGAACTCAGAGTTGGAGGTCATTGGAGATGTGTTTGTCGAGACATAGGAATTCATCATTGTTGACAGACCAACAAGACTCAGAGGGATCTGGAGAGGACATATGGAGTTTGGCCAATGGATCAGAGGAGAGTGCAGAGAGGATATCACTGTGGAGCTTTTCCACATTGAAAAAGGTGCTAGCTCAGAGAACTGGAGCTGCTAGGTGGGATGCTTGGAGGGATGAAGTGAGCTGTTCCTGAGTGAATACTGGGTGGAAATTATGTGGATTGACATAAGCATAGTCCTTATCCCCTTCTTTGGGATAGACATCCCAGCATCTAGTGAGGGCATCAGGCTTCACACCAGGGCTTTCAGGGCAAAAACACATAACCATGTTAAACTGGGAGAGGAACTCCAACCACTGGGCTCGATGCAGGATTAGGAGTTTGGAAGTTGCAAAGTATTCCAGGTTCTTGTGATTGGTGACAACATCAATCGGAATGCCAGAACCTTCGAGGTAATGTCACCAAGTTTGGAAGGACTCATGGATGACAAGGAGCTCCTTGTCATGGGTGTTATAGTTGAGCTCCAAGGCAGAGAGTGTACAAGAGTAGAAACAGATGGGCCAAATCTCATCATCCAGGCAGCAGATGGAGAGAATTCTGGCAATAGCATAGTTGGAAGCATTAGTTTCTACAATCAATGGAGTGTCAGGGATCCAATGGGTAAGGATAGGAGTGGTGGTAAAGGCCTCCTTCAACTTTCGGAAGGATACTCACTGGCAAATTGGTACTTTTCTTAGATTCTCAAGCTTAACCATAGAAGCCTCATCAGTGAGTTCATTCACAGCTGTTTAGAAGATTATGAAGTCCAGCATCTCAAGCAAATCCTGGACTGTCACATGCTCAAAGAACATGAGGATGAGTCCCTAGATGATGTCATGTTCTGGGAACACATCTATTTCAGTTCACCCCAGAAGCCAATCTCAATTTACAATATCAAAACAGCCTTCACTTCTTGCACTTTGTAGGGCTTCTGCAAGAAGATTACATCATTCCTTAACAACTTCCTACCTCAAAACAACATCTCCATATCTGGAGGACATGATTACTTTATGATTCCTTAAATAGATAAGGTAAGTATTATGGTACTCATGATATACTGTACTGATGCCTGTTATTCCATTATCTCAAAGCCAAATATGAGTCATGTGTGGACTGGAAGCTCAAAACAGACTATCTATGTTGCA
This sequence comes from Boletus subgraveolens, assembly GCA_038092555.1. Classification (NCBI taxonomy): domain Eukaryota; kingdom Fungi; phylum Basidiomycota; class Agaricomycetes; order Boletales; family Boletaceae; genus Boletus; species Boletus subgraveolens. Next base: position 15,768 of record JBBPQP010000128.1, read on the forward strand.
ACCCCAGTTTCCACAGGCATGAGTGCTGTGACTGCACATTGGCCCACACATCCGATCATCACAGTAATGAAAAACTCATATTTGTCCAACTCCAGTTCATGTTCAAATACACTGTTGGTGACACTGATCCCCTTCATCTTGCACTCATGATTCCCCTGGATTCTCCAACTGGTGGACCATGCACCATTGATGAGGACTTATGCTTCATATGACTCCATACCTGGCCAGTGGTATCATCTGAGATTATTCCACTCCAGTCAATCATATGAGGTGCACTCCTCATACCAGACTTTAACAACAACAGTGACTATTTTCTGGTCAATTACATTGATAGTGATATGTTTCTTCATTCACAGACACTCTTTCAATAATTACTTGTCTAATATCAATAGTTGATGGTCTCCATCCACTGTTACTCCTGCTGAACATCAAGCCTTGTATCCAGAAATATCCAGCTGATGATGACCCCATTGCTTCTGTTGCAGCTCCAATGGAGCAAATATCATCATCAGACAGATCTTTCATTTTCAGTGCACCTCAACCCACATCACCAGAGATGCAATCTGTGACTTCTGGGAATCTTCTGCAGTCCACAACAATCCCAAAGCCATTGAACTTCACTTTCACACCAAAACCTCATGTCCCTGCATCCCCTGTTTGTTCTCATTTGTCCTCTCTTACCAAAGCACCTTTATTACCAAGAAAGTTCACTGTGGTGTTTGCTCCCCCTTAGACTGTTATCCACCCTTCTCCTCACAAGTGACCAAATCACACCTTTGACATTGATCATGGTGCACAGCCAAGCCCAGCAAAGTAGCCCACTGGCATAGAGAGACTGTTGATCACTTCAGTGTGTGGTACTATCAATAGTGCTGTCCGGATTCTGTTGTCACCATCCAAAATGTCACCAGTCAAGATAGTATCCTTCTATGTTGATGAACACCATGGTGCTCAACCTAGCAAATGCGCCTTGGCTGATTGTCAGCAGTTATTGGGCTATTGTGCTCAGCAGAAGAGTGTGAGCAATGTAATTCCTGATTTGACAATGGCAACAAATGTAGGGGCCATCTGAGTCCTCCCTGATCAAACCTTGTATATCGAGACTGCTGCTATACTGGGGTGAAAAAGCATCAGGTTTATTGGGAATTCCACAGAGTTAAAGGATAGGGAAGATGCTACCAATACTATTAAGTTAGCCTCACCAACAAAGGTTGGTGTTCCTGAAGGACAGGAACAGTCTTCTGAACATCCATCTTCATTTGGTGACATATCCATCCACATATCTCCTTGTTGTAAAAACTTGGGGCTGGAGAAACAATTCATCCACTGAGCTCTTGACAACAGAGCTGTCCAATGAATCATCTGTTGTGACAATTGTTTTGTCCCAAGAGCATCTCCCCTTATTGCCAAGCTGACCACCACCACTGAACTTGCCATGGAAGCTGAAAAGGCTAAACCAAAACCTGTACTTCCTCCTGAATACCAACAATTTGCCCCCATCTTCTCTAAAGAAGCCACTGATCATGTTTCCCCCTCTCATCCTTATGACCACAAGATCAACCTTGACAAGTCCTCCACCCCAAAAGTTGGGAAAGTCTATTCTCTCTCTCCTGACAAACAACTAGCCACTGAAGCTTTCCTCACCGAGAATCTTGCATCTGAGAAGATTTGCCCCTCCAACTCCCTCTAAGCTGCTCCCTTCTTCCTTGTAGAGGAGAGGGATGGTGACCTTCATCCATGTCAGGACTATAGATACCTGAATGAACATACCATCTGAGATGCCTACCCTCTTCCCCTTATCTCTGACCTTATGGACAAACTATGAGATGCCAAAGTCTTTACCAAGTTTGATGTCTGATGGTGATATAACAATGTCTGAATCAAGGATGGTCACTAGTGGAAAGCAGCTTTCATCACCCAAAAAGGTCTCTATGAACCCACTGTCATGTTCTTCAGCCTCACCAACTCCCCCGCTACTTTCCAATGGTTCATGAATGACTCCTTCCACAACATGATTGCCAAAGGATGGCCCATCATTTATATGAACAACCTTCTTATCTTCTCCCCTGACTCAAAAGCCCATAAGGAATAGATGAAACAAGTCCTCAAAAGAATAATGGAACTCAACCTCCATCTCAAACTGGAAAAATGTACCTTTGCCACTGACAAAGTAGAATATCTCGGGATGATTGTCAAACCTGGCAAACTTGCCATGGACTCCATAAAGCTAGATGGAATTGCCAAATGGCCTACCCCTGCCAAGGTTGGGGATGTACGCTCTTTCCTTGGATTTACCAATTCCTACCGCCACTTCATCCCTAACTATTCTAATATTACCCATCCCCTCATTGATTTAACCAAAAAGAACCTTCCTTGGAACTGGTCTTTTTCCTATCAAAAAGCTTTTGATGACTTAAAAGCTCTTTTCCTCTTGAAACCAGTACTCCATCTCTCCAACCTCTTCATCCTTTTTGCTATTGCCACTGACACCTTGAAATTCACCTCTGGTTCTATCCTCCTTCAAACAGATACCAATGGCAACTGGCACCCATGCTCCTATCTCTCCCAATCATTCTCTCCTGTGGAGCACAACTATGACATTTATGATAAAGAACTCCTTGCAGTCATTCACACCCTAAAGTCCTGGTGACACTACCTCCATGGCTCTTCCTTCCCCATCCAAATCTTCACTGATCACAAAAACCTCATCTATTTCTGTAAACCCCAAAACCTTAACAGATGACAAGCCAGATGGCTCCTTGACCTCACTAACTTTGATTTCAAAATGATCCACATTCCCAGACACCTCCTTGTAGGACCAGATGCCCTCTCTCACTGTCCCAATCTTCTACCTCCCAACTCTCCAGAGAATGAAGGAGTCACCCTCCTTCTCTTCTCTCTCTTTGTCAATATCATTAACTCTGCCCTTCACAACCATGTTGCCAGGTCATCCTCCTCTGACTCCTTCATCCTCCAAGCCCTCCAATCTATGGATGGCAATATTCCCCCTACATTCCGCTCCAGACTATCTGACTGGCAATACTTTGACAGTATCTTCACCTACCAAAGATGCATCTATATTCCTGCCAATGACTTCCTTCACCATTCTATTCTCGAACAATATCATAACCATGAAACTGCTGGCCACCCTGGCCATCAGAAAACCCACCAACTCATTGCCTCTGAATATTGGTGACCAGGTCTTGCCTCTTACGTCTGAAAATATGTTGAAGGTTGTGCAACCTGTCAACAGAACAAAGTGAACACTCATCCCACCATCCCACCCCAAAACCCCATTAAATCCACCTGCACCTGACCCTTCCAACAAATCTCCTGTGACTTAATCACTGGCTTACCTATTTCTGCAGGCTTTGATACCCTTCTGGTTGTGGTTGACCATGGGTTTACTAAGGGGGTAATTCTCTGCCCTATCAAGAATACCATTACTGCTGAAGGAGTAGCCTCCCTCTTTTTCCACAAAGTCTATCTCCACTTTGGACTCTTTGACAAAGTAATTTCCAATTGTGGATCCCAATTCACATCCTTCTTTGCAAAAAAACTTGGAAAACTCCTGAATTATGACCTTTCCCTTTCTACTGCCTACCACCCCCAATTCAATGGAGAAACTGAACAAGTCAACCAAGAGGTTGAGACCTATCTTCAAATCTTCTGCAGAAACCACTCTTTCTCCTGATCTGATTCCATCTTCCACACTGAATTTGCACACAACCACCACCCCCACTCCATCACCAATCAATCTCCATTCTATCTCATGATGGGATATGAACCCCATGCCCTTCCCTCAGTGATCCCCAAATCCCCCCTTCCTGCTGTTGAAACCAGAATCCAACAACTAACTGCTGCTCAAGATGAACCCCTCACCTCCCACAAACTGGCTCACCAAATAATGGCATTCTGTACTCGATGACACTTCTCCCCATTTAAGAAAGGAGACAAAGTCTGGCTTGAAACTAGGAACTTGAAAAGATCTGTCATCAACCCAAAGTTCACCCTTAAACAAGAAGGACCCTTCATTATCACCAAAGTCCTATCTCCTATCACTTATCAACTCTGATTCCCTAAAACATGGAAAATCCATCCCCTCTTCCATGCTTCCCTCTTATCTTCTTATTGAGAAAACCCTGTGCATGGACCCAACTTCCCTGCTCCCCCACCTGGCCTTATTGGTGGAGAAGAAGAATATGAAATTGACTGGATCTTACAATACAGAGGAACTCCTTCTTATTCCTTCTTGATCCAATGGAAAGAATACTTCACCGAAGAGATTCTTGGGTTCCAGAATGGAACTTGAAACATGTGAGTCCACTCTCTAGACTATAAAAACCATCATTCTACTGCCTTTCCTTCTTTTTCATTACCACAATAAACCCCAGAAATTACTTACTATGCCCTGCACCAACTGCTCTTCCATTTCTCCTCCTGTTTCTGTCTCTATTTCTTCTCCTTCTTCTATTACTTACTCTTCTATCACTGTTGACAACATCTCCCATCCCATTACCCCCATGTCCAATCCTGACCCCACCATATGGCTCCCCATTATTGAATGACAATCCTTCTCTTTTGAGGAATCCATTCACCCAGTCTTTATCCTGTCTGTAGATGTCCCTATGGCAGCCCACAGGATGAGGAACGAACTCCCTGATGCCGATGTAGTTGAATGGATCTCCTTCTTCCTTGTTGACTCCAGGCTCGTCCTCCCCATCTTCTTTTACCTCAATCTCTCTTTCCTCCTCTATGCTCTCTACCAGGCCTTCCTCCAGAATAAAAGACTCCATCTATTTCATGTCTGACCCACTTCCACCATGGAACTCATCCTAGATGCCACTATTCTTTTTGATGTCCACCAACAACTTTGAGGATCCTTGATCGTTGCCATGCACCAATTAGGAATGAATGAGTTCCTTATTAATCTGGACAGGTACTGTGAAGAACTGGTCACCATTAGAAGAGAGATTAGGAAAGCTGCAGACCTCATCCAAACTCCCTCTGCCTCTTCCTCTCCCCTCAATCCAGAAGAAAAATGTATCTTAGAAAGAACTGAAGTTTACTGGACAGGAGCTGATGGATCTATTGCCCTCCTATCCAATCACCCCCGCTATGCCAAAATATGTTGGCAATGCCACTGTCTTGGCCATTATAGGATTAGCTGCAGCTCTTACCAATGCCCCACTTGCCTCATCTGAGGCCCTGGTCATGTCCAAGTCCATTGTCCCCTATGATGCCTCTCCAGATCCCCTTCCACCTCTCCATCTTCTAGGGGATCTCATTCTTCTTGAGAATCCCACTGATCCTTTTCCTCCCAAGGTTCCATTGATTCTATTTCCCAACCTCAGATGAGGACCACCCAACCTCACTGACCTTTCTCTTCCCCTCGTCCTCATTCTCCCATTGACCAAGGGGACAACCTTTATGACAAACATGCTTGTGGAAACATCACAGGATCTCCTGGACCCTCTTCTCATGGTTTGTTTTGATGTCCTTCATTGATGACTTAGGATCTACCAAGGGGGTAATGTTACAATTGTCATCAAGGATACTCTTTTTCTTACTTTGTGCTATTACCATGCCTTTCTTTCATCATCTACTGGTAACTCCGTTTGAACACTGTTGTTACCAACTTATTTTCCCTACCTTTCTTTCACCAACCTAATCTTCCTTTCCACCACCTTCCATCATATTCCACCATCAGTCAGCTTTTCCTTACCAATTGTTCTACAATGATCTATGAAGTTCTATTTTCTTTTGTTTGTCTCTTCATTTCCTTGTCTTTATTTAAACCCTCATAGTTCTACTCTTGTCTCTAAGTTAGACCTACTTGGTGTAACCTATACCTTGTGCTCTGGATCCTTGAATCTCTTTAAGTTGTTGTTGGACTTTTGAGTCAATGCTCCTCATTTAACCTTTGATGTTGTAGAAGTCCTATAAAGACAGTAACCTTGATAAGACCAAGTCTATCTCTATCTCTACCTGGGCTAGTTGTAACAGTATACAGCCCAAAGACCATCCTAGAGTCTTGTAGACTTTCAACCCATCCTTGCAATCCAACACCCATCACAATGTGTCTACATGCCATAGTCTGATTTGCCAGCCTTATTTGCCAAACCATCTCCATCCAAGCTCAGATTCTACTTGTTGCCCCCAACATACTCTACAGTGTTAATAGTTCTGGTATTGTATTCTAGATAACCCGCCCAAGCGCCTGTACTCCTGCCTCATTACTTCTTTGCACCGTTTCTTTGTCTTATTCATGGTTTGACCTCCCACTCATTCATTGCCCCATCAGAGCTCCCTGTCAACTTCACATACAAGGTTTGTTGACAACCCTATTATGCTTTGCTCCAATCTATCCCTTCTCACTCATCACCCCTTGTCTATTTCATTATGCCCACTTCATTTACATCTTCTGTCTCTCCCCTCTGTTCTCTCTCTGAAGCCAACTGTCTATGCTACCTCCACCTTCCACCCCACAAGTCCAAACTCTGTGATATCCAAAAATCAAAGTTTGCCCTCAGTCTCATTGGTGAGCCATATTCATTCCATCCTAGTTTGTCTATTTAGGTCTTTCCTGCAATAAAGACCAAGCCATCAACTCACTATGCAATATGTATATGGCCTCACCAAGACATACCAACCATGTTCCTGACCTCAGGACATCCAATGGTTGCCCCAACATCAGGTTCAGATCATCTACATACATGAGCCCAATATACTTCACTCTACTTCCCACAACACTCCACTTCCCACAACACTCAGCTGCCCTCTCCAATCTCTCCAATGACACAATCCACTCCTATTATCTCATTGCTCCAGTCATATTCAGCACACCCTGTTGCTTGTCCACAACTTCAGCAGTGTAATATCGCTGTAAGAATCCAATATTCCCTACAGCAACATTACCCCTATCTGACCCTATCCACTTGTTTTCCACATGTGTTTCCTATTCAGATTACCTTTACTTTAGTAATTCTTACTCAGACCCCCTTTTTATAGCTTAATTAACTGTTCAGGTTTGAACTAGACTATTCCGACCCTCTTGCATATTTTATTTCCTTATTTACAAGTCTAGGATATTCCCTGGACTATAAAAGCCTGTCTATTTTGACTTGGAATACAGTTTTCCACCCCTGTGCTGTTCTTTCACTTCTGTCTTGCATGATTTCCTATTTAGGCAATATTTGTCAGTGATGTGCTGTGATGAGTTCAATAATTCCTTCATACTAACAACCTAGGATTTCAAATCCCTTGGGATGACCATTCCCTTGCACCTATATACACATTTTCTTTGTGTTTTACATTGCATTGATCAAAGATTTTGTCCATGAGGTTCTTTGCTGCTCACAGACCTCAGGATCTCGCTTAGAAAGAGAAGCAAAACTTCTCATCTTCCTTCCCTGTGGGATCAGATGATGATCAGATATCCTAAGATAAGGTTGCCATTGATTATGACACTGATTTCAATGGTCCAGCCACCTCCCCCGATGTATTCTCCTTCAACAATTACTTGCTACTGTGTACATTGATCTGATGTCATGCGATGCTGATGCTTCACTCTCAATGGAACTGGGTCTCAATGCTGACAATGTACCAGATCACAAGTCAAGGACAAATAATGCTTCCCTCCCCCTTTTTCCTCTCTCCCATCCCCACTTTTTTGTCCCCATGAGATACAATGGAACATAGAGACATTCCTCCTACCACCCATCCAGAATGACTTCAGCTCCACCATCCAGTACTTCATTGCCAAACTCCACAAGGTCCAACAAAAGATAAACAAGGGTTCACAAGCCCCACTTTGAGTATTGCAGAATTTTGCACCTAATGCCACACAGCAAGATATTGGGAACTGGATGCCACCCACAAGTTTATTGTCAGGAAATGTACCTGGAAATTACTATGACTCATAGGCTCTGTTCAAACAAAGCACAGAGACTTGGTATATGACAAAAAGCTCCATGCCCAGTTCCCTAGTTCTTACCTCACACTCACTAACCCTGTCCTCGAATTCATTAAATTTACCTGCATAGTACTTGGCCTCACAGAAAACTACTAGGTAGAGATCAGTCTATTGAAATGCAACTTACTTGACCTAGCAGGCATTCAAGAGTTTGCCAATGAAGCCATTTTCCAAAATCCCTGCAAAACCCTCAAGTTGTCTGATGTTGCATATAAAATGTGTGATGCACTTCACAACTTCAAGTTTGACTTTTGTCATGGCCCAGAGCTCATGCTGGATGGTTTGACTGTTGGACCCCCCAAGTGGACATGTTGAGGATGTGATGGGGAATATGATCAGGCTACAGTAAAGACAGAGCTGGCCTGGATGGTTGCATAATTGAAAAGTCATTCACCCAGCAAGATATGTGTTGTTCCAAATGTAAACAAGTCCACTCAGATAACACCTCACAATACTGTCAATGTTTTGGGTCATACCAGTTGGTCATCAGGAAAGTGGAGATAAAGAGAAAGTTGAGGACAATCCTAAATGTTGCCATTGTGCACAACTTTGTGAGCCTGAGACTCAAGGCTAGTTCTGGATTGCTTCTGGGAGACACTGCTGGATCAGATCATTGCCTCACACTATCATAATGTATAACAGTCATATCTATTATGCTACTAGTAGTATGCTGGTGAGTACAAATATCCATTCCCAGGCCCCACTGTGTGCTACACTAGGGACTCTAAAGGGGGTGTACCTGATGTACCTGAATGTGTGGCTGTGCTGTTGTCATACTGAGTTGCTGTCACACTGTCACACTGCTGTAGATTAATGTAGTGGCTGTGTGGACTGTTTCAAAAAAGGTGATTTGCTAATGTCCTGGTGCCAAAGGCAAGGTCAAGAAGCAAGGGAAAACACAGGGCAAAGAAAGTCACCACTGAACTGCTGGATCTAGATGCTGTCAATGAAGCCCCTAATCATGCCAACTCTAGTAGCACTGTCACTATCACTGCTCAAAGGACAAGGAGGGGCAATAAAGGTGCTTAGATTTCAATGCTTTGCTTGGTATTACTGGATTTCCTTTATATGTTGACAGCACACTTTATGTTTTCATTTCTGTCCTCTATGCAGATTACTTTTGTTAGACAATTAAACACCCCTCTCCTTCATTCCATATGTTCCTGATCTCTGTTTTTTTTGAATACACATGAGTAATACTATACATGTTAGCTATTTTTTACTATACAACATGTTTTCTGGACTGTGTCAATGTGTGTGCCTCATTGAGAGAGCAGTCTAAATGGGGTTGAAATGCATACAATGGCAAACAATCAAATAAGCAGAGTTAGAAGCAACTTTGAACCAAATGCTGCTTCTGCTTCTTGACTTTCAACTCCATTTTCATCACCCTCTATCACTTTTGCTTTCTTCACTGACAGTGCTACATCTCCCATGGACTATCATCTCTGAATCTCCTTTACTGTACACATTCATTGTCAGCCATTGAGCTGCAACAGTGCTCCTGAACCATTTTTCCTCTATTGCTTTTGCTTTTTTCAGCACCACCATTGCCTCTCTGGGCTCCATTGATGTCTCTTCTGCCAGTACCATATACATAGGTCCATTCATGTAGGTCCATTGATGGTCACCAGTTATTGCCTGATGCTGCCCTTCAGGTCAACCCATAATTCCCCTCATCCTCGTTTTTTATACCCCCAACCTCTGGTGAATCTCACTATCTGTCATCATGATGTTGGGTGGCACCATCATCATTGCACATCATCCCTTACCTCCTGTCTCTAGGCATTGCAGACCTCAATGTGCCTCATCCCACTCCTGACTGTCTTGATGCCTTTGGCCAGAATCTTTTCCCATGTTTGACCCTTTTCAATGCCTTTGAGCATGTTACCCTCAACCACCCTTGCACTATCTTATGATGAGAGTATGTGGTGTACCAGCAGTACATGGCCTGTAGCAGTGTGCACAGCTCCCATCTCATGTTATGCCATTTCTCACTCCTAGTTCCCTGAGCCTGCTCCCCTGAGGCATCTGAATCCCTCCCCTCCTCCTATTTGCCTACTAATTGCTATGAAGATCTTGGAGACACCTGCTGCCTCTATGCTTGTGTCATAATGAGACACCCCATTGAAAAATGAGCTACATTACAATATCTTCCAACTGTCATAGTGTACATGGAAATATGATACTGCTGTCTTTGAATCCATATCTTTGGTTGAAATGAAAAAGTATGGCCTTGTATGAAAAATGTATGAGTTGAAATCCACCCCAGACTTGCAAGGTCATGAAAGCCCCAGGGGTATCTGAATTAAATGTCCAAATTGAGACCAGCTTGGAAATGCCTTGAAGTCAAGGAGGTGTGCTTTGCAATGGCATTGGATGCATTTTAGATCTAACTACAATGCAATTGAAAGGGCACTGGCAAATTGTGGCCTTTCAAGTGCTTACAAGTGGTTGGAACCAGAAAAAGATTTTTCTGACATGGTGGTGGCTGCATGACCCTTGGCTGCCCTAGAAGTGGACTTTGGGCAGTCCTTAGCCATATGGCCAGCAAGACCACAAAACATGCATAACTTGTTGTCAAAGCAGTGCTTGCATTCTTCCAAGGTAAGCTTGCTGTCCTTTCCTAATTTTGACAACAAGTCTGGCTTCAGAGATATTGTGACACCTTTGCCTTTGGAGTCCTTAGACTTCTTTGAGTTTCCAGAGGAAACAAAGGGGTAAAAGAAGGTGGAGGATGCAAGGGCAGATAATTTCTCCTTGGAAGTGGAGGGCTGATTGGATAGTTTCATCTGGGATTGATTTCAGATTTGTGCTCCCAGTGGCACACATCAATCTCCTGAGTGAGATGGTGGAGTTCAGAAAGTGTGGGAGGCTTCCCAACATGAGAGACTTCATCCTGATGCAGTCTAGCAGATCATTGTAGAAATGGTGCTGGAGGGCACCTTCTCCATAACCCTGGATTTGTAAAGCAATTTTGTTAAACTCAACCACATACTTATTGATGTGTTGGCTGTTCTTCATGGACAAGTGATCAAGCTGATGCTTTGCATTTCTGACAGGGTCATGCAGACCAAAGTTTGCCTGGAGTTCCAAGACAAACTCCTTGAAATTGTCCATTCAAAGAGGACACTGAGTTAGATCTTCCATCTGTAGAAGGTCTGGTTTGAACCATTTCAGAGCCATGCCCTTTATGTATGACTACACAAAGGTGACTTTGGCACAGTTGGTGCTGAAAGCCTTAGGGCAGTCTTGGAAGTTTAACTTGCATTGTACCAAGAAAACTTGGATTTTCAGAGATCTGTCCTGTCATACTGATCTGGTTCTTGGACTTTGGTACAGGGAGTAGAGTTGGAGGTGGGACAATGAGTGAAGCGAGCAAGGCTGTTTATGGCATTTGCCAGGAGAGTGAGTGTGTTTTGCAGAATGTGCTTGTCATCAGAGTCATGAGTGGGGTTGTCATTGTCTCCAGGGAAATCATGGTTGTCGTCAGGATCATCTCTGGGGAAGTTGGGGGCACCTGGAGCATTATCATTGTTCAGGGTGCAGAAAGTGGATGCTCTGTGGTTGGTACACTGACTGGTGCAAGAAGAAGACTCAACTTCTTCTTCTTCATCAACTTCCTTGATGCACACTCCCAGAGTAGGAGATTCTGGGTGAGTGCATGCTTGTGAGATGGAACCTGGAGTGTGTCAGGTGAAGAAGCTTTGGAATTGATCTACGAGTTTGGGGCCTTGTTGACTACTTTCAAAAAAGCTTAAGGGGTTATATCTGGGAGATGGGGGGTGATTTACACCTAAGGCACAAGTGCAGGATGTGGTGGTACACATAGGCATGGTTAGAGATATGTGCAAGTTGAGTTTGAATATACTGTTAGAGTCATGCTCCAAAGGCAATGCCAGAACACCAAAGTCGAATATGGGATTGGGACTTGGCTTCACCATATGTGGTGCACCCTTGCACAAGTCCTGGGTGTCCTGGATTTCGGAGGGTCAGAGGTTCAAGGACTTAAGACATTGTTCACAATACCAAGTTGAGCAGAGGGTTCAGAGTTGAGCCACCAAGACTCAAGCAGAGGTCAGGAGTAGGGAATCAAACTAATATTTGGACTGAGGTCTTTACAAGAGTATCTTGGAGGTATACATATATACTATAGAGGGCATAGGATTACTAATGGAGTTCATAAGTGTCTGGAGTAGAATTGTCACTGGAGCTGTGCTCCTAAGCAACACACAGGTTCAGAGGTGAGTATGTAGTGGAACTAGTATACATACATATCTCTTAGGGTTATACCTCCCCTATCTGTTGCTGTCCACTCATGTGCATGTGCTCTGTCCCAGACTTTCCTTTTTAGGATTATTAACTTTCCTTTGTAATTTGCAACATTCAAATCATTCATAGCTAGCTACATTATTTTTATGCTTGAAGCAATACTTCCTTATAGTTTATTCCCATAGTTACAACAAGTCTGGGTTATAACCTGGACTATAAAAACCCTGTATTCTCTTTTGAAATGCAGTTTTCTCCTCCCACATTGATCACTCACTCAAGTCTCACCTATTGTTCTTATTCATACATATCATATCCAGCTCTCATCCTAGGCCATTCATATCTATTCCAGCCCTCATCTGAGGCCATTTCTTTTGTTTCTGGTCCTTGTCCTTGACCAGATTTCCCTATCCACCCACTTTTGTCTCATACAATTTCCATTTTTAGTAATCTTTGTCATCTTATGCTGTGGTCAGTCTCCACAAACCCTTCCTACTGACAACCCATCTCTAGGACCCCTTGAAACGACTATTCCCTTGCACTTCTATGTACTTATTATTAACTTTACAGTGTTGTGTAGCACATGATAAGTAAACTGAGGATATAAGAGGAAACATATCAACTGTAAGAGAAGGCAGTAGTGGAGTGCAGTATCTGTCACAGAGGTAATAGTATACAGTCAATATAAGTCAGAGATAAAAGAAAATAGAGAATGGGGAAACCTGAAGGTGATAAGGCGCAGCCTTGTCATCCCTCAAAGAGAGACTCATCTAGTAGTTCAGCCCAGGCACTGCTGGGGATCTCAAGGTCATGGAGGTTGGAGAAGATGTTGTCAAAGAGAGAGGATCCTGGATGGTCCAGGGAGATGGATGGTGAGGGGAATGATGATGGAAGAGATGATTGGTGGTGATGAGGAAAAGAAGAAGGAGCAAATGATAAGGGGTCCTCATCAACCATAATAGGAAACCTGTGTCAATCAGGTTTCCTAATTCAAAAATCCATGTTAGAGAAAGAAATCCTCCTAATATTGGCTTCATCATCTTCATCATCCTCAATCTCCTCTTAGGAAAGGTCTCTCTTTCCTCAACTATTTGTTAGACTTTCTTCTCAAAGGGTTTCCTTCAGAAGGCAGTGCAGGTGTTGCTAAGATGATCAGGTTTCCTGCAGTGGAAACAAAGTTTATTTTCAATGCATCTCTTTCTTTCTTCTGGGGTAAGCTTAGATACCTTGATGATGTTGATGTCCATGGGGTTTGGGTCTTTAGTCTTAGAAAGAGTGGACATTGAGGAGAAAGAGTGGTAGGTTGTTTGGTAGGGTTTGGAACTTTGTCAAGTGATCTCATTGGTGTGTTCTCATTGGGTCTAGAAATGGATGGCCTTGGCATACCATTCAGTGATGGAGAAAGGAATGGTGTCCATAGACATAATCCTTCTCATGAGCAAGGAAGGGATTCCTGCAGAGAAGTACCCAATAAGGATGTTCAGATCGATGATGTTTGCTCTTCTAGCATAGTTCTGGAATTCAGAGACATATTTGTTGAGGGATGGAGAGTAGACTCTGTTCTTCCCTTTGGTTATTTGTTGGGTTAAGAGCCAAGCAATGGCATTCCCTGTGATGTCTTTATGTTTGAAGGATTTCTTGAATTCAATGACAAAATAAACAAAGGTTCCAAGATTCATGGTGGTTCCAGTGATCCATTTAGTGTGAAAGATGGTTGCTCAGGTGAGGGTGGCTCCTTTAGTCATGTAAGAGAGAGCAAAGGCTACTTGTTTGTTGTTGTCTCTATAGGTATCTTTGTTAACATGGAGGTAGCATTGGACAGTGTAAAGCTATTGGAGGGAGGTTTTGAAGGAGCCATTGTATTTCTTAGGGGTAGTGATCCAAAGTTCAGTTGGTTTAGAGGACATGGTTGGCAGTGGGATATGGGGACACAAGGGTGGGAGAGGTGCTTGGGGAAACAGAGAGGGTGGAGATGGAGGTGGTGGTGATGGTGGTGGGGTGGGAGGGGAAATGGAAAAGAGCAGTCTGGAAGTAGTGGGGGTGGGGAAGGGTGGAATAGGTTAATGAGGGAGAAGTGACAAGGAAAGGTTATAAGAGAGGTCTAAGATTTTGTCTCTATCTTTGAAGGGGGGAGATTAAGGTCTGGGTTGGAGTTGGGAGAAGGTTTTCCTTGTTCAAAGTTTGAGGGTTCAGAGTCTTTACCTAGAAGTCCATGTCATCAATGAGAGGTTGAGGATGGAAGTTGAGAGGAAATGGTGAAAGGCTACAGCAGAGGTAGCTTCAGAAAACAAGTTAGACCTTTTGTTACAACTAGCCTGGGTAGGAATAGACATAGACTCAGTCTTTCAAGAGGACAGTCATATTGGTCTTCAACAATGACAAAGGTAAATCAAAGAGTGTTGACTCAGGAGTTCAACAACAACTTATAGAAGTCCAAGGATCAAAGAAATGAAGCATGGGTTACACTGAGTAGGTCTAACTTAAGAACAAAAATAGAGCTACAAGGGTTTAAATAAGGAGCTAGAAATGAAGAACAAACAAGTATATACAGAATATTATAGAACAAGATGGAAGTATGTGTAATTGATATGCTGACTGAGGATGGAAGATGATAGAAGGTCATGGAGAGAATAATTAAGTTAGCAAAAAGGAAAAGAGAACAATAAGTGAATAACTGCAGTGTTCAAATGGAGTTATTTGCAGATAACAAAGATAGGCATATCAGGGAAATAAGTAACAGAAAAAAGGAAAGAAATATGTCTTGATGACCAATTGTAACACTCACATTACCTCACCTCTCTGCTTGCTCCTCTCCTCCTCCTAGGGCCAGCCCCTAGAGTGACTCTCTATCTGGGTAGTAACTAAGTCACCCTTATGTAGTCACTCTCTACCTAGAGCCAAGCTACATGCTCATGTTATTTGTTACACAGGTCATATAACAAAAGATCAAGGTCTCTACCAGGCTAGCAATACTATCACCTAGCTTCTTCAATCTTTCCTCCAGTGTTGGAGAACCATCCATAGTTGGATGTTAGACTATCCAATGGTAGTCACCTGCAGTCACCACAAGCAAAATCAACCTCTTCAATCTCCTTGGAACAGGAGAAGACCTGGAATCTGATGAAGAAAGAAGACTCTCCTCTCCTCAATCTCATCCTCCTTTGTCATCCTTTAACCCCACCACTGAAGTGTTGAGAAGGGTCTCAGGAACCTCTCAAGGAAAACACAATCCTCCCCCTCCATGGAGAACTACTCCTGGATCATCAGCTATTGCCTGCTCCATCTTCACTGCTAGTCAACACTCTGAACACCCTGAAGAAGAGGTATCCCCTACAACCACCATTACCCACCTTGGTTGGGAACCTCTCTTCACAAGAGTCAACAACCCCACCTTCAACCATAATATCAGATGAATTCTCCAAGAACTTAACCCTCCTGATCCTGATCCCAACAACAATGAAGACATGCCAGAAGTCAAGACAGCCCTCTCTGAAGAGTTTTTTAGAGAGGCTCAAGACATCAACTGATGGCTCCTTGCCATGGAAGGATACTTTTCCCTTAATCTCCATCATGGAAACAGGGCCAAAGCATACTGTCAGAACTGTGGTATTATTCTATTTCATACTTCTATACTCTATATCCACAGTGTCCTTGTTCATCCGCTATTCATATTCACTAAAGGGTGACAGATCAGCCTGGACTTATATCAGACAGGTAAGACTAAAGGGCTATGCTCTAAACTGGGTGGTAGACATAGATTGCTTTAGATCCTTCTAGGTCTGACAGAGCACTCAATCATCCTAGGTCCCTCCAGGACATAATGTGTGTGTCATACAGTTCTAGATTGTCACATACTGTGACAGATATTGCATCATATCCTTCACCCTAATGTCTAGACCATAACATTATGCCCTATACAGGTCATAGGGTACAACAGGTGTTACAACCTGTAACAATGGGACATGTTGGTGTGTTACAATTCCCATAACTAGGTTGACTTGTTAACAAGTTAAGTCTGGGGTGGCTAGCAACTGGCTAGTTCAACCCAAGGGCTGGCCTTGAGGAAAATGGAGAAATAGAGGACAAGTAAAAAGAAAGCAAGAGAGGGGGCAGTCTTAGGAAACTGTATGATAACACCAAATAGTATATATCAAGGTTAAAGGAAGAGATAGGGATAAGCAGTGCACAAATATATATAGTACAATACTTTAGAGCTGGTAGTGAAGTTGTGAAGATAAATATAGTAGTGGCATGTCATGTTGCATATCATGGATAGTAAACAAAGAAGTATATGGGGAAATAGCATTGCATCTAAGAAGAATGCAATAAGGAAGGCAGTGTCTGTCACATAAATGATAGTACATAGGAAAGCAGAAGGAAGTGATATGAAATAGGAGAGAAGGATCAAATTAAAGGTGATGCAGGCACAGCCTGATTGTTGAATAGAGTCTCATCTAGGAGGTTGGCCCAGGCAGTGCCTGGGATGTCAAGGTGGTGGAGATCTGTGAAGATCTCAGTGAAAAGGTCATGTTCTGGGTGATTAAGAGCAAAAGACAGTAGAGAGAGAGGAGATTAGTCAAGAGGAGGAGGAGAAAAGGATAGAGGGTCTCCCAGAGCCATAACAATGGGTCATACCAGGTGATAGAGACATATGTTCTACAGGGGTCTACTCTTATCTATGACTTGATATTCTAGCTTTTATCATATGGCCTAATCTATAGCAATACAATCTCTTATCTACAGATCTTAGGACTTACCATATGGAGATTTCCACTATGTTACAATCTCCACTTTAACCTTATTATCTACAGGTACTTTAAGTAAACAGGATCTTTTGTCCCTTTACTGTAGGTCAGGCAGTTGCTTCTCCCCTGTATTGTTATACAGAGATTCTTAATAGGATTTACTTTATCCTTTCTGTGTTTTTGAGCTAGTCTATTGACTATGGCTCTTGTTACACTTCAAGGAACTATTGTCCTCTTTCATCACTCCTCAACCTCTACTTGCTACTGCTTTCAATCCTTTCTATTAAAATAGAGACTAACAGTTGCACTTGCACCTCCTTACCACTACCACTCTTCCTCTGGTTCTATGAGTAGCTTCCACTCAACCAATACCTTCCTATTGCTGTCACTCCCACATATTTCTCTGTGAGGACACAGATAGTTCTGATACATATATCTTTCTCAACTTCATGCAGAAAGAATGGGAAAATGCCTTCACTGAAGCATGGCTTACCTGATTACTGGACAACAGCATTGAAGATGCCCAGAAAACCTTCCCCATTATTAAAGCAGCTTTCACTGCCACTTTCTTGTCCTATGATACCACTGCCCAAGCATGTGTTGAACTTGCCTCCCTGATCTAGGATAGACACAGCCCCAGGGGATGCAAGAATTACATCTCATCCTTCTTGGTGCTTGCTGTCAGATCCAAGATCACCAACATCAATGCCCTCTCTGAATAGTTCCTCAAAGGACTCAACCCTGCCATTTCCACCCAACTTGCAATGTCCAGAGTGCTTAAGACCACTATGACCATGGAGGAACTTTATATCAAAGCCTTGGAATTGAAGGAAACATTAGATGAGTGAGGAACCTTTGAAGGGAACCACAACCATTGTATGGGGGAATAATCATCATCATAACTCCAATGCTATGGATGTGGATCAACTTACTCTCAAACCAAAAGAATGAGGTCACCTCATTTATCAAGACTGCTGCTTTATTTGTAAGAAGAAAAGCTGCTCTACCAGGAACCATCCTGATTATAGCAGCAATAGTTACAGTCCTTGGAAGAAGAACAATCCAGAAACCCATGCTAGGAAGGCTATTACAATGCCTATTCCTGCCTCTTCCTCACAAGCCAATATCATCCATGGTTCCCTGAAAGTTATATCCAGGAGCTATCATGTATTCAAGAATACAATGAAATTCTTCATATCCTGAGATTGGTCTATGACACTAGTCCAGATGAATTAGGAGCTCCTTTAAATGCAGGAGAAGGTACTGCTGCAGTCTCAGACCAATGGAACAAAACCATCAAAGTGCATGAAGCCTAAGAGCATCCTGCTTATACTCCACCTGAGGCTGGAAGAAGCATCTACTGTGCTGGTGCATTTTTAGAAGGAAAACATGGACCAATGTCATAACCTTCTATTACAATAGCCTCTGTATTTAAGTCTGGATTAAGAAGTAATTCTATTAGGATTCCTATCTCAATGTGGAAACAGGATGGCAAAGTTGTTGGATGTAATGTGCTGGTGAACAGTGGAGCAACTGGCTGCTTCATCTCAAAAAAAATAGCAGTCTGCTTGAAGTTACCCATCTTCAAGCTCACAATGCCCATATAGGCATGAAATATGGATGGTAGTATTAACAAATCTGGTGATATCCAGTGGAAGACCACCATCATTATGGATTATGAAGGAGTGAAAGAGTAGTGGGACCTCTTCATTTTCAACTGCAGCAAGGACAATGTCATTCTGAGAATTCCTTGGTCAAGAGCCATCAATTCCAACATTGATTAGAAGGAAAGACAAGTAACAATTACCCCTTTCTGCTATAGGAATACTGCTGGGGCATTTCCAGGAATCCTTGAGCAACAATATCTGACATGATATCTTGGACATGATGAAGATGAGTTTATTAAGAGTGAACTGTATGAATTTGGTAATACACCCACCAGCAGGTATGAACACAGGTATGGCATGGTGGTATCCATACTGAGTCTTTGAGTGTGTGTCCAAACAGCTGCCCCCATCACAAATAGAGACAAACACAGGACTTGTTCACCATGATGCAAACAGGAGCTAAGTACAGATGACTCTGAGGGTCAAGGTTTTGTGCAAATTATCTGGCACTACTTCCTTGGTGGCACTAGCAATACCTGTCCATTTAGTGCCACAATATTGGATGGGTGAGCCTCTGTTGTCACTAGTATTGCATGCTATGCATTGCTTATCATTGGGAAGGATTGATATGGACATTGAGGGCCTAGGTGGGATACAAATGGAATTCACTGCATTCTTGAGGACCCTCTGTCAACTGATGAATGGTGGTAGCAAACTGTTTGTACTATCATTACTTTGGTTGTACCTCTACTTATATTTGTTCCTCAAGATATTACATCACTGCAGGTGAGCAAAGGACATTGAGTTCACACCCAGTAGTTGCCAAGCATCCTCCATAGCCCCTCAATGTCATTATTCTGATTTCCGATGCATATATTTAATATGATCAATGTGATGTCCTTTGATGCTATCTTTGTGCAGTTTTGTGAGTATCACAGATCAAAAGAGTTTGTGAGGCTCTTGCTGACATGTCATGTAGACAGCAACTACTGTGGGCTCACCAATTATAATAACCCAAATGTAAGTGGTTGCCAATTGCCATATATGTGCCCTTAATGCTTACCTCATGCTAGAACTGGAACTTTGCTACCTGGTATCAATTGTCTAGCATCATTCTCAGTCTGGAGTATCTCATTCATACAACAGGGATAACCAGGCCAAGACAGTGTCTCTTAATCCAAACATGAAGGTGTTCATTGGAGCTCCTGCATCTTCCAGCATGGCAGGATTGGGTTACATTGACACCTCAATGATTGCCACCATCATCCAACAGATGATAAGCAGGTATACATTGTTTGGCAGTGTGATGCTGTGGGACATGTCACAAGTTTATGGTTCATGTTTTCATACTACCAATCTGAATTTCAATTATTGGATGGGACTAACTGGGTACTAGCCAACAATAGACATGATATTTCTGTGAAAAATTTCATGCTGACTGGCAGATTGGGTGGAGGAACTATGTATGACAACCACGATGAGTGTGCCTGTTACTTCAATGACCACAGTTACAATGACATCAAAAGAACAACTGCATACACACACTTCATTGTAGTTTTGAAGCACTGGTATAGTTGTTAGTGCCACCAGATGATCTTTGAGTGTGTCCAAACAGCCAGCAGCCCCCATCACAAATAGAGACAAACATGGGACTTGGACTTGTTCACCATGCAAATGGGGACCCAGGCTTCTTCAAACTCATCACAAAGATTGCAGAAATTTGATGACTATATATGTAGTTATCAAACAATATACATATCACATGAGTTATTTTGTCCATCTTATGTACCAGTCCAGGTCATATAGTGGAGTGTCCTGTGACAGGAACATGGAACTGCATGTGTACATGTGCTTGATGAACACATGCACGGATTTGAGTCCTGCTTGTAGAATAGACATGTAGACTGAGCTGACAGTGATCATGAGGTGAAGGTGAGAGACAATATTTCTGGCATACTGAACAAGCTCAGAGACCTGCAAGATGGTGTTGGGACTTGTCAGATGTTGTAATAAACCATGTTGATAAGCTTGTGGATCCATACAAAGTTGTAGTCATACTTTGGGGAGAGGAAGGATGTGCACAATTCAGTAAGCATGAGATTGATGCTTTTGAGCACATCCATGATTTTATTGTTATCCTAGTCATATGGCATCAACATCAACACTCACTGCTGTTTTCCTGGAGAGAGGAATGACAGACACACAACACACCAGATGATGCTTTGTCCAAGTCTGGCTGACCTGTATCTTGATGATTGACCAAGGAAATCAGACTGGGAAATCAGTGGGTCATCTATACCTGCTGTTAGCAAGGGTACTGAAGAGTGGATGAGAGAAGTTTACCTATGAAGGCAACATTGACATCACTAGAAGTGAGAGTGGTCCACCATCAGCAGTGGGGGCTGGACAGGGCTAGAATCTTGTGAGAACTAAGTTGATAGGGACAAGCTGACCAGAAGAGGCAGCCATTCTTGTGCTATGGATCAATGATGAGGAGAAGATAATAATAATAAGTGCCAAGCCAGGGGGATCAAATATAGCCAGAATATTACCTTCAAAACATGACTGAGTGATTATGCTCATGCTATGTATAAGAGATTGTTAGTGATTGTGAGTCAAAGAGCATACTGAGTTATTGTCAGTGCTAAGCAGTCTGCTCACTTATTCATATACTGTGTCTAGGGTCATGGTGCTAGGCATGAACCTTTGAATGTGTGATAGATGGAATCCTTGTTGCCCAAGTTGATATTATCACCTGAATACATGATAGGGAGCTCCAGGAAGGAAACACCCATAAGTTCTGCTGACTTGTGGCAGTTTGAGACCAATGAACAACAATTAGTGGCATGGAGGACATGACATTGACAGCCATGGCATTATTGGTGTACATAGGTGCTGGGGCTGGATTTACCCTATAAGCAGCAGTGGGCACAGTAGTGTGGGAGATAATGGTGAATTGGGTAGTGGCCATGGGTGGACCATTGGATGGAGGGCTTGAGCAGATGATTGGACAAGATATAGCACTCTTGTTGTGTGTTGAGACCACAGCACATGTTACATAGCATGTCTGGAAGACAATAAGAAAGATATCTGGAAGAAGAACAAGGACTTATGGGCATCATTGCCATAGAAAACCCAGACAAGATACTCCTAGCCCTTCAGACATTTCCATCACCTCCCACCCAAGATGTGGCTGCTGCAAGTAGTGATAACAACAGCCAATGTGCAGTCTCAAGTGCTCCTCTTGCTCAACATGCTATTCATCCAGACCTGTTTGTGTCCATATTTCCCACACCTATTCATCAAGGCTCAAAATATCACCATAACAACAACAAACATGGTGAAGTGCTGTCCAATCATTCAACAAGGCAGTGATGACAATTATCATCTAAATTCATTATTTCCTGCACAGGGGCTTTTTGAGTCCAGCTCACCAACCCAGGCTAGTGAGAGTAACACAAGCTCAAATGGTGGCCTGGGCCCCAGGGAGGATCAACTCAACCCACTAAATATCTGTAACAGTTGTATTCCAAGTTGTCAAGTTCAATCTTAGTAGCATAAACAAATTGAATACAAGTTCTTTTCTTCCTGCTATTTGTGTGTCCTCCATAATGATCCAGTAAGCTCACCTGATGAGGCCAGTATGTGTACTTGTGGGCAACTTTCCTAGTCTTTTGCAAGACTAGATCTGTCTTGGAAAATTTGAGTGAGTTTTTGACTTTTTTGGTCTCTTTAAGATCAAAAAATCAAAAAAAGTTATCTGACATTTTGCTAATGACTTTTGAAGCATTCCAAGTCTATGTGCCACTGTACCCCTGTTACAGTAGCCCTGGATTTAAAGGCCTACTACTAGAGCTTAATTTGTTAACCAGATGAAGGCTAGTAATTTCAGTGGTTTAGAAATTGGATTCAATTGCAAATCATCTTGCTATTGAAATCCAAACATGACAATGATACTGGTAGTACAAGGGAAAATGAAGATCTTGTCAAATGTAAGAAATTGTGTAAGTTTGCTGTGCCATACTCTCCTTTGATCCAAAGAGATATCTGCTGGTTCTCTCTTCCACATAATTTCCATGAAAATCTTATACACAGTTCCAATGATATTCTGGATATTCTTCCTTTTTTTCTATGTGCACCAGGGCATGAGATAGATGCTATGGTGCTGATATTCCTTGAGTGCAGCAATCAGCTTTATGTTGAGATTTAGTAGGAGATTAAAAGATATAGCAGTGACTACTACTCACCCAACCACATGTAGTAGCTGCTGTTCCTACAGTTATCCTTGAGATAGGAGTTCCATCTCTATCTACAAAGCCAAAGCAGCCATATTGACCTGTTCTATAGGCTGCTGTCTTGAAGATCTCCTTGAATACTTGATGGCCAAATGATGTCTAGAAAACAACTTGAACAATAGTTAAATGAAAAATAATCACCTGAATATCATAAGATAAAGTATCTTGATTCCAAACCATCTCATGGAAGATACCATAACCATATCCATTGGAATTCTTGATGCACATCTCCAACTGATTTATGTTGATTGGAGTAGTTTTGGAAAGGAGATAGAACTCATGGCCATGGTCTTCAATTGAAGAGCTTACAAGATGTAATGCTCTGGGCCATACATGCTAAACAAACCTATCCACTATCTTCTTGAGTTCCAACATTAGAAAACCTTCAAAGGTAGGATCAGACAGGTGTGTGAACACCAACTGGGTCTGAGAATATCCAGGAAGTTGTATTGCAGCTACAAGATAATACTCAAGTTAGTATTTGAATATTAGTAGTATATATAGTACAGACTTACCATATTCCAAGGTCTGTGTATTGTCAAGTCCAAGCTGGGCAAACTCTGCTGAGTGCTCATATAAAACCTGCAATAAGGTTTTTTTGAGAAAATTGTTGTGTAGTTTTGAGGGAACTACTATGCCCTTTTCATGAAGATGATACAAGTGATTTCTGCCACAGTTTTGAAGAGGAGAATCCAATGCAGTCAAAAAGAGGCCTATAAAATGATATAATGTTAGAGTTGTGCTCTGAAGGCAATGCCAGAATGCTGGAGTTGACTGTGGGGTCAGAACTTGGCTTTACTGTATATGGTGCACCCTTGCACAAGTCCTGGATGTTCCAGATTTCAGAGGGTTGGAGGTTCAAGGACTTAAGATATTGTTCACAACACCAAGTCAAGCAGAGTCATCAAAACTCAAGTGGAGGTCAGGAGTGGAGGATAAAAACTAATATTCAAACTGAGGTCTTTACAAGAGTATCTCAGAGCTATATATACTACAGAGGGCATAGAATTACTAACAAAGTTCATAAGTGTCTGGAGTAGAATTGTCACCAGAGCTGTCCTCCTAAGTGATACACAGGTTTGGAGGTGAGTATATAGCTAAACTAGTACAAATAGAGGACAAGAGGAATGGAGTCAAGCAAGAAGGAATGGAGATGGATATAAATGGACATATGTATGAAACAAGTCCAGAGGTCAAGGAGTGTTACAGTTTTGGTGCACCCCTGGTCTTTTTCTTCTCTCA
The DNA here is from genome assembly GCA_038092555.1 of Boletus subgraveolens. Taxonomy (NCBI): domain Eukaryota; kingdom Fungi; phylum Basidiomycota; class Agaricomycetes; order Boletales; family Boletaceae; genus Boletus; species Boletus subgraveolens. Next base: position 39,901 of record JBBPQP010000128.1, read on the forward strand.
TGACCCTGTGCCCATCACATGACCACTCCTGTCACTGGATCACCCACCCCTGGTGCATTCTAGTGCTTGTTTACACTCAGTGTGATGCATCCTGCAATAGCCCAGCATTGCCCTCCTACACTGTTTTCCCCCCAGTCCCTTTTAACACAGCCACCCTCCTGTATTCCCTACACTGCCTTCCTTTGGTGTCTCTTGCACAGTTGTCCTCCTGAGCTCTCCTGATCTTGGATCCTCCTTGGATCCTCCCTGGAATATCCCTCCCAGATCTTCCTGCTGTACTGCCCTCAGCACTACCCTTGCAGCATCCTCCCCCACACAGCTGCCCTCCTGTGCTCTCCTCAGTGATCACCATCTCAGTTGAGACCAGAACTCCCTCAACATTGCCACTGACCTTGTATTGCGCCCAGACCTCAGTTCACTCATGTGACCACTCACATACCATCACAACACATTGCATCATGATGATTCCCATGATGCATCCTTATGCTCGTGATCTTCCCACAGCAGACCCCTCCTGCCATTCCTATCTTTATTCTTGCTACACAGATGCTGGGGTCTCCTCTTATGGATATGCTCCTACTATATTTAGGTTAGACTGTGCACAGACCACCATTACCAGATAGGAATATACCTGCCCTAAAGCCCTTACGGCTGGGGTATATAAGTTAGAGCTCCACCTTAATGCCTTTCTCTCTCTAATCTTGATCTGACATCTAAAGTGTACACCTTATGGTTACTCTTGTGGTATTCATCATCTGTTCCCTGCAATCTCCTTTTGTATGATCTCTACCTTGCCCTCCCCTCTTTCCTCCTTCATTGAAGAACTCCACTGCCGTTGTCAAGAACCCTCTGACCACTCAATGGTCATCTAGGTCATCTTAGTCAACAACTTCCTTGTCATCGACTCTCTATCCAGGAGATCCACCCTCTCCTGCCTGTCATCACCCAACAACTTGTTGCCATTGGCTTGTCTCTAGGTTCTCTACACCAGTACAGAGAACTAGACCACTCTGCCATCAACCTCGCTATCCAAGTCTCTCACCTAGGTCAAGGTCACCTGACCTTGTTTGCCTTGGACTCTTGGTCACTGTCTGTCTAGGGATTTTTTTCCTGACATCTCTCTTTGCTCATCTCCAGGCATTTCATCAAGCCTGAGGAATCCTACAAGTTAGGATTCAACAAGAGTTTGGCTAAGGCAGACTACACTTCATGTCTACTTGTATGACTACCCCCAGTTGTAGTTGTAACAAGGGGTGTGTCTACGATAAAAATACACAAGAGTTGGTATGTACAGTAACAGAGTTGCATATAGTGCCAGAGTTGGACTTGGCAGAATTTCAGGATATGACAGTATCCCCCTCTTAGGCCTGAATCCCTAAAAGTCTATTTGAAGTTAAATGCAAAGTTGAAAAAGCAGTGATGTCCACTTGGGGGTGTATAAAGTCCAATGTGGCTTGTCTGTTTTCCTTCATCACAACCATTATCATGTCTGACATCAAAAACATCAAGATATGGCCCAACACATGCTTGATGGAGTGTGACAATGACAATGATGACTTGTGCACTGCAAAGTTCACTGAGTGGCAATGGAGAGCAAAGAAGAAGAAGATGGAGAAGGAATGGAGGAGGGTGGAGGAAGAGTGCCAGAGGGTGAAGGTGCAAGTAAGGTGCAAGTTGGTGGAGGCTGAGGCCAAGCACAAGATGGCCAAGGAGGTGGCCAAAAAGAGGGTGAGTTGGTAGTGCCTCAGGTGTTGTGTGCTAACTGTCATAGGCTGAGCAGGTCCAAGTGGAGCAAAGCACTGTCAAGGGAAAAGAGAAGGTGAAAGAGTGAACAATGCTGGAGTGCATCCAGTGCTCGGACTGTAGGTTCAAGTGCAAGCTCAGGCCTGGCAAGTCGACATTATGCATTGCCTGCATCAATGTGAAGATCAAGTGTGTGTAGCCAGGTATGAAGAAGACAGAGAGGCAATGGAAGAGGGCAGAGCTAGTATCTCTGCAGGGGAACAAGAAGAGAGTGTGGATGGAGGGAGGAGTGAGTGGTTCAGAGGGGTCAGAGTTGGGTGAGGTGAGCTCAGACTGCCTGGAGGCCACCCAGGTCTCAAAGGAATTCTGCATCCTTCTCAAGGTAGTGTTGAGGTGGTTGGACTGCCACAACAAGCTGCTTGAGTGGCTTATCAAGCTCAAGGTGGAGGAGTTGTATGGAGCAGAGTGGGAGGTTGACAAGGATGTGGATGTGGAGATGGGGGAATTAGAGTTGGAGGAGTATGGGCAATTGAGCCCATCTGGAGTAATGGTGAGGCTAGGAGAACAAGTGAGTGGAGTGGCAAGCAGAGTGAGTGGAGAAGAGGGTAGAGAGGAAGGTGAGGAAGATGGTGAGGAGAGTGAGGAAAGTGGAGAGGACAAGGAGATGTAGTGTACAAATTGTTTTTTTTTTTTTTTCTCAATGTAAGAATTTGACTTGTTATGATACAAAATAAAATCCAGGTTTGGTCAGATATTGGAGATGGAAGTTTTGAACAAGTTCAGAGGTGTGGCCAAGTTCAGTGGCCAGGAGCCATGAGATTTCATCATGAGTACCTTCATATCCAGACCAATATACCAAGTATAGCAACTTGCAATTTCTTTGTCATTGATCTATCTTGGAGTCAAGGATCTTGGAGATCCTATATGCTGGTTCACCATCTACTTCAATCAGAGGTGGCAGAGATTGTACCCTGTTAGGGATAGTGTTGGGTATAGAGGGTTCTAGCTGTGAGACATGGAAAACAGAGTGTACAGATTTCATGAAATTGGGGAGTTGGAGCATGAAGGAGTGGGAGCCTACCTGAGTGATGATAGTGTAAGGCCCTAGGTTCTTCTCAAAGAATTTCTTAGAGGGCCTGGTAGAGCACAAGTACATTGTCTTAATGAATGCCTGGTCACCAACTTTGAAGTCTGGTGCCAGAGATCACTTGGCATTTGCAGGTTCTTGGTATCACTTTTGGATGGCAGCCATCTCCTCACAGAGGAACTGATGGAGGGAATTGAGGTCAACAGAGTACTCACATGCCTTCACAGAGGTAAGGTCACATTCAGGATGTACTGTGATGTTGGGGTGGTAGCCCTGGTTAGCAAAGAATGGGAAGACTCCTGTAGTGGCACTCAGAGCATTGTTATATGCAAACTCCATGAGGGGCAGGAGTTTGGACCAGTTGTCTTGCTGGTAATTACAATACACTTGGAGGTACTGTTTCAGGGTCTGGTTCATTTGTTCTGTCTGACCATCTCCTTTGGGGTGATAACCAGAGGTGAAGTGGAGGTGGATGTCTAGGACCTTCCCAAGTGAATGAAAGAAGTGCAACACAAACTTGGAGACTCAATTGGAGGTGATGTAGCAGGGAACTCCAAGCTTTGAAAAGACATGGAGTAGGAAGGGGGTTGCTAACTCCAGAGATGTAATCATGTTGTGTGTAGGAATGAAGATGCACTGTTTTGACAGGTGATCCATGACAATGAGTATAGTGGTGTATCTGGAGGATGCAGGGAGTTGTTCAATGAAGTCCATGGAGATGGAGTTCCATGGCTTCTCAGGAATAGGGAGTTGTTTCAACAACCCATAGGGCTGGTGTCTTGGAACCTTTGCATGAGTGCAGGAGGTACAGGAGGAAACATATTCCTTGATGAATGTCCTGATTCCTGGCCATGTATATTTGCAGTGAATAAGCTCCAAAGTCTGGTTCTGGCCAAAGTGTCTGGAGAGCAGGTGATCATGTTTATATCAGAGAACTTAGAGTTGGAGGTCATTAGCATCAGATACATAGATGCATTTGTTGAGATGTAGGAATCTGTCTTCATTGACAGACTAGCAAGACTTGGAGAGATCTGGGGGGGACATATGGAGTTTGGCCAATGGGTTGGAGGGGAGCATGGAGAGGATATCACTGTGGAGCTTTTCCACATCAAAGAGAGTGTTAGCTTGGAGAACTGGAGCTGCTAGATAGGACACTTGAAGGGATGAAGTGAGCTGTTCTTGAGTGAATACTGGATGGAAATTGTGTGGATTGATGTGAGCATAGTTTTTATCCCCCTCTTTAGGATAGATGTCCCAATATCTAGTGAGGACATTGGGCTTTGTGCCAAGGCATCTGGGGCAGAAACACACAACCATGTTGAACTGGGAGAGGAACTCTAACCACTGGACTTGATACCAGGTCAGGAGTTTGGAAGTTGCAAAGTATTCCAGGTTCTTGTGGTCAGTGATGATGTCAATTGGAGTGCTGAAGCCTTTGAGATAATGTTGCCAGGTTCAGAAGAACTCATGGATAGTGAGGAGCTCCTTGTCATGGGTGTCATAGTTGAGCTCCAGAGTGGAGAGAGTATGAGAGTAGAAACAGATGAGCCAAATCCCATCATCTGGGCAGCAGATGGAGAGAATTCTGGCAATAGCATAGTTGGAAGTGTCAGTTTCTACAATCAATGGAGTATCAGGGATCCAATGGGTAAGGATAAGAGTGGTGGTGAAGGCCCCCTTCAACTTTCAGAAGGTGGAGTGACAGTTATTGAAGAAGAACCAAGGAGTATTCTTGTGCATGAGATGCATCAAAGGCACAACAATCTTGGAGTAGTTTTCTATGAAACACCAATAGAAGTTGGCAAATCCAAGGAAGAACTAAATGTTCTTTACTTTCTGAGGCTCTAGCCATTCCTATATGGTTTTTACTTTCTTGGAGGACATGGTGAGGCTGGAGAGCAACATGTAGTAGCCTAGGTATTCAGTAGAGTCAGTGTGGAACTCACACTTCTTGGGTTTAGCATAAAGGCTGTGTTTATGGAGTTGGAGGAGGACATCTCAGATATGCTCCTTGTGGGAGGCCTTGTCCTCAGAGTAGATTAGGATATTGTCTAGGTAGACTATAATACAAACATCTAGAAGATCTGCAAAGATTGTATTAACAAATCGCTGGAATGCCACAGGGGCATTAGTAAAACCAAATGGCATAACCAGCCACTCATACAAGCCATAGCACATCCAGAAGGATGTCTTCTATTTATCTTCCTTGATGATGCAGACTAGATGATATGCATGCCTGAGGTCAATTTTGGTGTAGATCTTGGCATAGCTCAGAGCATCTAGGAGGTCAGAGATGTGGGAAAGGGGGTAGTGATCTTTCTTCATGATCTTGTTGAGTCCTTGAAAATCAACACAAAGTCAGAGGGAACAATTCTTGCAGACAAAGAGGACCAGAGCAGCATGAGTGAAGGAGGAGGAACAAATGAACTCCATAGCTAGGTGCTCATTGAGGAAAGCATGGAGTGAGCCAAGTTTGGAAGGGGAAAGAGAGTAGGTGGTATCCAGCAGAGGGGATGCTCCTTCCTCCAGATTGATTTTAAGGTCATACTCACAATGTGGATTGAGCTTGGAAGCCCTACTCTTGCTGAAGACATCAGTGAAATCATGGTACTCCAGAGGAACTCCAAAGAGATCAGATGGCTCTGGAGGAGCAACTGTAGCAGAGCAGAGATCACTCTCCTGGGGGCAGAGTTGCAGGCTAAACTGTACAGAGCCCTCAAGGCAACAAGCCAGTGCAAAGGCAGGGGCACTGACAAGTGTGATGGGTGAAGCCTTGTGATTGGAGAAATGCAATGAATCAGAGAAAGTAGTTTCAGCAGGAGGAGAGAGTTCCAAAGGCTGTAAAGGAGAACTCAGGGGTACTGGCAATCTTGTTCAGGTGATTGGAATGAGATACTGCTTGTAACCCAGTCAATCAACAGATTGTGGCAGATAAGCCAGTTGTGTCCTAGAACAAGAGAATAGGTAGAGTCCAGTGGAGTGACATAAAATGTCATCAGAGTGATATCACTGGTTGCAAAATGGATGGAGAGATTGATGGCTCAGGTAATGGTGCTGTTGGATGTTCCATTGAAGAGATGGAGTTGGAGCAGGGGGCACAGGATAGGTGGAGAGTGCATGTTTATTCACAAAAGGTGTATCAATGAAACAGTCAGAGGAGCTGGAGTCTACAAGTGTGGGGAAAGGAGTGATCAGATATAATACAAGAGTGACAGAGGGCATAAGTGACTTAGGATCAGAAAGAGTGGACACATTGAGATGTATCTCCTTAAGTGCATGAATGGGTTCAATGCAACCTCCAGTCCATGCAGAGTCATGGAGGTTGCTACTTTTTTTTTTGGCAAAGTGGTGGAGACTTAGGGGTTTTTTTACACAATTTTGGTT